>JASANQ010001300.1:23990-111870 GCA_030849645.1 Wallacemonas sp. Wsd | reverse complement strand
GGGGGGGCGAAGAATACAGGAAGAAGGAGAAGTGAGCCGAAAAAAAAACCCCACAAAAAGAGGGATACAAGAAGGAAAGCAGAAAGGCGCTAGAGTTCAGTTGTACAAATAAGAGTGCGTGTATGTGAGCGAACTTCTCACAAAGTGAAGCAAATCACTCGAGGAAGAGAGGAGAGACGGAGATTGACGCGTGAAAGAGGGAGGTGGGACCGCGAATTCACGCGTCGCGTATCATGCGTGCAGGTCACTTGTGTGCTCAAGGCAAGAGCGGGTACGTGACATCGTGACTCCAGTAACCTTCTGTAGCGGGATAAAACAGGATGGAGCGGCTGGTGATGCACTTGTGCGACGCAGGAAAGAAACCAGTGAACGCGGGAGAGAACATACGCGTTGGTCTGGCTGTCACTCTCCGTGTGTGCTGGATCCTCGCACATTTCACTACCACAAGACAGAGGCATCGTGTATCTTAGCAGTTTTCCGGGCCGGGCGGGCTAACCCAAAAAGGCAGCTGTGCACATGTAGATCAAACAGCTCTCGCCACAATATCACTGCAGTGTCGCGTGGAGCGTCGAGTGAGTGGAAAAAGAGCAACAACAAAAAAAAACAGAGGGAATGGAGAAAAGAGAGAGATTGGGGGTGGGGGAAGGAAAAAAAAAAAAGCAATGGAAAGTACCACTGAGGAAAATAAAAAGGAAAAAAAAAACACACAATGATTGATGTATTGCACAGTGATCCGAGACACAGCAACGAGAACGGATGGAGAAACGGGGTTTAAAAATACTCTTTTTTTTTTCGCTTCTTAACGGAGCCCTTGCGGCATTAGAATGGCCACTGGAATGACCACTAGAATGCAGCAGATACGAAAGAAAAAAAAAGAGAGAAAAATGGAAACATCGAATGTCCCTGCGATGTATGCGATGTGTTCGTATTTGTGTGTGTGTGTGTGTGTGTGTGTGCTGTGTTACATTCGGTACCGCAAGGCTTGATGCCTAGGCATCCTCAGTGAGCGGAGGTGCTTTGAAGACGCGCATTTGGATAGGCTTCTCCTTGATGAGCGACTTCGAATTATCCCAGACGAGCTGGAGGATGCCGTCCTGCGGCGCCAAGTAGTGGTCGGCTCCGTCGGTCAGCTTCTCGAACTTGACAAGGGGGTCCTCCATGGTCGTCTTCTTAAGCGTCTTGTCGATGCGGACCTTCTGCTTCTTCGCGTCCACGGCAATGCCGTCTTGCTTGGGGTAGAAGTAGATGGCAAAGCGCACGTCAACGCCCTTGGTAGAGACAAACTCCCAGATTACATCCTCGCCCATGACCATCTCAAACACCTTCTGATGCTTCTCACCGGGTTGCAGCTTGATGTGCTCGGTGATGACGTCATTCGCACCCTCCATCTCCTCCGACGAAGTCAGAACAGCGCTGGGGTTGAAGGTGGTGAAGCAGCCGCCTTGGCAGTTGCAGCGGCCGCCGAGGCACGCCGGCACGCGTTCGAGACCAATGACGGAGTCGAGTGCCGCGGGTGTGTCCTCGGGGGAGACAAACACGACCTTCTTCACCAGGCCGTCGTTCAGCGCGGGCTTGATGATGTTGAACAGGAACTTGATCGTCGAAGGGCAGTTCACGACCAGCACGCGGTGAATGCAATCCGGGTACAGGGTGTTCATACGCTTCATGTACGAGCGAATCGCGTCCACAGCAGGCTTGTACAGCTTCTTGTAGCCGAGGCCTTTGGCATCGACGACGACCGTGACAAAGTTGCGCCGCGGAGCACCGGGCTCGATACCGACCTGAGGCTTCTCCGCCAGCAACTTGTCCTGGTAGCGGCACAGCGCGTAGCCGACCTCGACCACGTAGCTCATGAAGGGGTCCGCGACGTCGTCGATTGTCTTGCCGACGGGCACCTGCTCCTTGAAACGTTGGTAGCAGGCACGCACGTCGACTGAACTGAGCATCCAGTACACGACGGGCAGACCGCGGCGATCGTAGGAGTGGTAGCCAATGTTCAGGTGCGGGTTAATCGCTGTGCAGAGGCGCGTGAGGTCGTCATTGTCGCGCGAGCTGAGGCTAAGACGGGCCATGACGTCAGGGATGTTGAAGCCCTGCACCGAGATGGCCGCAGGGAACAGGCGCAGCGTGTCCAGCTGGAGCCGCGCGCGTTGCTCGGTGGACTGCTTGGCCATGGCCACCGCATCCTCCACGTTCCAGTTGCGAGACTGGAGAAACGCGTACGCCAGCAGCCGCTCCTCGTTCTGGAGAGTGGGCAGATGTGACGTGCCCGAGTTGCGCGCGTTGGCGAACAGTGGCGGGTACGGCTTCACTTGCGCCGCCACCGCCGCGAGAAAGTCGCTGATGCGCTGCTCGGACTTATCGTAGAGCGTCGCATAAAGCGGAATGAAGGCAGGAACAGCAGACATGGTGTCAAGTTAGCTTACCTTTTTTTTTTTAAAGAGTTCGTTTGTGAGTCTGTGTATGCACAAGAATGTTATCGCAGTTTGTCACGCTTTGCTCTTTTTAAAAGGGTCTTAGGGGAGATTCTGTCAGAGAAGAAGGGCGTCGTACGTTGCCACGCAATTGTCAAAAACGAGAGCGCGTCGATAGTGGTGAAGAGTTGGGAGACGAGGTGTGAGTCAATGAAGAAGGGACGTCCGATGAAGTTTCGTACTTTTGGCAACAATAGGTGCAGAAATCAGCAAGCGTACGATCACGACCAGTTGAAGGGACTACAGAAAAGGAATAAGCCTACAACGTTGAGTTGTTCAGTTTTTTGAGGTGACATAGTTGTTGGAGGGGAGAAGAGAGAGAGAGAGAGAGCAAAACTTATATGTATATATCAACAGAAGTGCAGGGTTCCCAGGCCTCGGCGCCTTGTCATCTGCTCGCGCAAAGCTAGCGCTTCTGGTACAGCAGAAAGTACACCGTTTCCTTCGCGAGGGCGTGGAACGGCTCCACACTGACCTTCGTGTCATTGCACAGCACCAAGTCGGACCCGGCCGGCGGTGTGCGTGCCGGACTCGCTTGGTTCAACGCAAGGGCTGACTTGCCGCTCGGGGCAGCCACGTGTTGCGCGAGAAAGGTGACGTAGTGGCCCTGACGCGTGCCACCACCGCGATGCGCGACAACGGACAGCAGCGCGTAGGACCGCTCGCTCGCGGGGCACTTGCTGTCGCTGCAGACGACCGGTGGCAACGTGAGCGTCGTGCCAAAGGTGACGCGGTTGTCGAGCTTGACGACCTCACCTTCTGCCGTCATGGCCCAGCGCCGGAGGTGGAGGATCAGCACCTGCGGCAGCGTGTCCAAGAAGAGCGCCTTCTTCAGCTGCTTGTCGCGCTTCTCGTCGTAGATCTTTTCGACGGAAAAGGTGCGGGCCAGTGCGTCCTCAATGGTGCATTCCGTGGCGAAGCCAATGTCGACGGGAAGGGTGTAGTACCCCTCCAGCAAGGCAGACGTGCGATTCTTCTGTTTGGCCTTGCCCTGCAGACGACTCTCGAGAGTGCCGCCAAACATGTGGTCGACAAGCTGAGATCGGCCGTCCGTGCCGACGTGCTCCCGCACAGTGACCGCCTCCCTCCCGCGCACCGTCAGCCACCCCTTGCCGCCGTCCTCTGGCGCCTGCGCCGCGTCCACCGAGTCCTCTGCGGTGTTGTTGAGCGCTGCCTCGTACGTGGCGAGCTCCTGATGAACCTCTTCAAGCAGCCGTTGCAAAAACTCTTGTGCGTCTTCCTGAAGCGAGCCGTCCACGCCTCGGGAAGGAGCCCCACTCGGTGCCCCACCGCGAGACGGCTGCATCGCAAAGAGAAAGCGCGGCGGACGCACGCACTGCGCGGGCGGGGCCGGCTTCCAGTACTCGAGAAGCCACTTGCCAATCACGGTGAGCGTGGGCAACTGGCCGCAAGCGTCCCTGTCCTGCGCGGCACTCACGGCCAGCTGGGCAAATGGCGGAATAAACGCAATGGCCTGCATCACTGAGTTCATGAAGCAGTAGTTACTATTGTTTAAAACGCCGCGAGGGTACGGCAAGAGATCGAACGTGCTTGTGAGTCCCTTGCACCGACTGCTGCCGCCGCCGCTCTTCTTGCCTTTCCTCTTTGTGGATGCATTACCGCTGAGGTTCTGCTGCGTTCCCGCGTTGGTCGAGCCACGCACCGCAGACGACGCGACAGCGGCAAACAGCTCCGCGCACGGCTCAATGACGACGGGAGAGAAACTCGCCACCGACGGCACGGTCATCGTCGTCGTCGTCCGAGTGGCAGTGCCCGGTGTGTTGCTCGATTCCGTAGCGGAGTTGCCGCTCTTTCCGCGCCGTTTGCCGCCGCCGCGCTTCGACGGCTGCGACGCTAGCGTGGCACCGACGGGAACATTCATATGTGTAGACGACTTCCTGTTCTGTGTGTGTGTCTTTGTGTGGTTGGAGAGGAGAGGGGGAGAGGGAGGGGGGGGGGGGAGGTAAAATAACAAGAACAAATGTATAACGCCGATGAGCGTGAGGACGACAGTGAAAGCTGCTGTGCTGTGAGTCAGTACTGGCTTCGGGTCACCGACAGCGATATCCGAATAGAAGGCGGGGGACAAAGAAAAGAACAAGAGTGCAGAGGGGATAGAGAGGATGAACGAATGAAGCTGCAGACAGCTGGATGGTAAACAGGCCGTTGGAATGTGCGTTATTGAGTTGACTAATCGTACTTGCACTGAGCTAACATGAGTGAACACGACGTGCACAAACCAGCGAAAGGGCACACAGACACTGGCAACATCAAATTTCGCACAGTACTACACATGATACAGAGACGGTAGCTCAAGGCACCGGCATGCAGCTGAGCGGTGCTCGGCTGACACACAGTATGAAGCTTCAGAGCGATTGCTTTGCATTCCTTCTTTTTCAATGATTTTCTGGGCGTTGTTTGTGGGTGTGGATGATTGTATACCGGACAGTTCATCTATGCGTCCGAGTCTTTGCGCGTCGCAACTGCCAAAGGCTTTCCGGCCTTGATGTGTGCGACGAGCGCGGTAATGTACTTCTTCAGGTTTTGTGTGCTGAGGTTCACAGTGAGCACCTTGTTGGCAGTCTTGCGAGTGCTGCTGATATCCAATAGGTACACCAGCGCGGCCTCGGTCGCCTCTTCCCAGTTCACGCCCGAGCTGTCCGTGATGTCGCACGAAAAGAGCCCCCTCAGCAACAGAGAATCGTCGGGGCGCAGCGTCGGCGCGTACTTGAGGCTGATCCACAGGTGCATCACACGAGCACAGCAGTTCAGCATCGCGGAAGCCTGACGCAGTCGCCCCTTCGCGACCTGCACGGCCGCCGCGCTCTTTTGCAGCAACTGGTAGCTCTCCTTGAAGAGCTCGCCAATGGCGTCGCACTCGCCGGGGTTGCGGTCACGGAAGCGCGCGAGCAACCGCTTCTGCACTGCGCGGAACAGCGTCGCGTTCTGGTCGAGCGCGGTGACGGCGTCGGCCAGCTCGCGGCGGACGCCGCTGTGTGTGTCAATGACAGCACTGAACTCCGCCAGCGGGGGCTCCTCGGGGATCTCCACCACGAGACGCGGCGCTTGGTAGAACGTGCGGACGCGGCGCAGAAGCTCGTCGCTGAGCAGCCAGAGGCCTTCCATGGTGGAGCCCTGGACCTTGAACCGCGCTGCGTTTTTGGAAACGAGGATGGTCGCGTTGGCGCCGTTCAAGTACTGGATGGAGAGCACATTGGGCAGAACGTTGCCGTAGGAGGCCATCTCCGGAAAGAGGTCAAGCAGCGAGGGTGGCGGTGATTGCGCCGTGTTGAGCTGGATGGAGAAGGCCGTGTTCTTCATCGGCGCGACCGGCCGCGCGACCATGGACAGCGGCAGCGCGGCCGTGGTGACGGCCGTCGCGAGGCCCATGCGGGACGCCGTGTACTGCGCAACCGCAACCACCTCCAGCGAGGAGGGGATGATCTTGTCCTTGTCCACCGCAGTGCTGGCCTTGAAGGGGATCGTCACCGTCTCGCCCTTGCGCACCTCGTCGAGGTGGAACTGAGCGGGACTCATCACGAGCGGCGCGGAGACACCGACGTGAATGACCACGTCCGTCACGCTGCCCACCGCGGCGCTGTCGGCCAGCGACACGCGGAGAGGCACGACGAGGCTGTCGTCGCCGAGCGGCACGAGGCCGACCTTTTCAAACGCCAGCACCAGCAGCTCAGGCTCGCCGGCCACCGTCACAGAAGGGACCTCAAGCGACTCCGCGACCGGTGCAGGCGCCGCCGCGGCATCTGCCACCGTGGCGCCTATTGTCGTCGGGGCAGCCGCGACAGCACCGGTGGCCGGTGCCTCGGCCGGTGCCCCTGCTGCGCTCATCGCGGCGGGTGCGGGTGGCAACGCGACCGCGGCACTGTCGGGCGTTTCCCTTGGTGCCTTAACAGTGGCGAGTGCGGCGGAGACGGCGTCGGCGTCGGCTGCGAGCTGACGGATCGCGTACTGGACGCGCTTCAGATCGGCGCTCATGTCGTTGTAGGAGCTGGCCTTGCTCTCGAGTGTTTGCACGGGGCCGTCGGCGGGGTCGGTGCCGAGATAGTTGATGGCCAGGGTGCTGGCCGAGTTGAGCGTGATGATCATGCCATCCACGCCACAGACCGCGCCGACAGCCATGGTGAGCGGCGTGCCAGACGGTGCTTTCGCGCTCCACTCGAGCGACACGTCCGAGTAGACGTTGACGGTGCCCTGGATGGTCCCAATGAGCAGGTTGTCGACGCCAATCTCGGGGATGGGGTAGCTGGCGAGGCAGATGGTCTCGACATCGAGGCGCTTCACCAGGCGCGTTTCACCCGAGAGGGAGAGCACGTAGAGTGTGTACGGGCAGAGGACGACAATGTCCGCATCGGCCGCAAGTAGGCCACGGGAGAGACGACACACGCGAATGGCCACGGCGTCATCGCCGAGGTTGACTGCCCACGTCGGCGCAATCTTGACGCCCGGGCCCGTACCGTTGCGCGTTTCGCTGCTCGCGCTGGTGGTGTAGTTGGTGAAGGTGTAGCACATCAAGAACATGCTCGAGTTGTTTGTCAAGAAGCAGTCTTTTTGCGGCGAGTAAGCGAGGCAGCCGGGCAGAAGGAACTGGTTCGACGGAATGAAGCGCCTGTACAAGACCTTGTTGTGGTCAACGACGGTCCACTGCCCATCCATGGACTGCACGCAGACCATGTGGTAGCCCACCTTGCCGAAGGGCCCGCTGACAAAGTTGTACGCCGTATGGTCGAGCTCTGTCTCAAAGTAGGGGATGCAGTCGTAGTAGAAGTCGATGCCCGCCGCGGAGCCATCCGTCCCGGTTGCGCCACTAGACCGCGATGACGCGTCCTCGTTTTTTTCGCGGCCGCCGTGTCTCAGAATGCGCGCGTACATGAACCGGCGCGGGAAGAGAATAGCCAGCAGGTTCTGCGTGACGCCCTCCACCACCGGCTCAAACGGACCACACTCGATCTGCAGAATAGGCTGGCCAAAGTCGTACTCAAGCAGCACGTCCGAAGCCTGCATGTCGCCACGCTCGGTGCCCGGGTCAATGACGCGGAGCATGCCTTGGAACGAGCCGACGGCCACCAGGTTGGACTCGCCATTGTTGTCAATGTCGCCGAACGCCAGGGCAGACGCGCCGAATTCCTCTCCCGGAAACGTCGCCTGCCAGTAGTCACGCAGTTGAAAGAGAGAGCCCATCAGTATGGATTTGTATGTGTGTGGCTCTCCTTCCTTCTCTCTCGCTAGAGGTCAAGTGGGAAAGGGCTCAACAGAGAACAACAACAACAAAAAAGAGAGTGAAGGGAAAAAGCAAGAGCAAGACTCGTCAGGACAGGGGTGAGCACTACAAATACACAATAGCAGCCCGAGAGTGACGGAGAGAATTCTGCGATGTCAGGCAGACTACAGTTCTCTGACGAGTGTGTCAAAGCCGGGAGCAACGAAGGAGTGGAGAAAACAAGAGGAGGGTAGCTGAGCAGTCAGGCACGATTGACGCCACTTTGGTGGCCAGTATTTGTGGCTCTGTACTCGCCTGCGTAAACACTGCCGTTGACGCCAGATCTCAGATGTCGACCGCGGTGTATCGCACCGAGTGTACGCAACTCAGTTGTGAAGTCCTGTCGACTAAACAAATCGAGGCACACCACCAAGCACGTGACGTTCATCCCGAGCAAACGTGTGCAAAAGTGTGGATGGGAAAGTGGTTGCCTGTACGGTTGGTATTCTCTACTCTTCCCTGCTTTTTTTTTTGTGTGTGTGAGACTGTTTAGGAGGCGACAAACCGGAAAGTTGCGGTTTACACGGAAATCTAGCATGAGAGAACGAAGAACAGCAAAATGGAAAGCATTAGGCTGACAAGCACAAAAGTTGGGAGGAAACAAACAAACAAAGGAAAAAAAGGGAGAAAACAAAGAGTCGAGCAAAGCTCGTTAAGCATGCGATAACGATACGTTTCACCACTCCCCATCGTCCCAGCCCCACTTCTCCGTCTTGGCAGCGGCATTGTTGGGCGGCGCGGTGGCATGCGCAGTCGCGGTGGGTAGAGTATTTCCCGTCATTCCAGTAGTAGCCGAGGCCGGCTGATGGTACGCCGGTGTGACGGCGTGCCCTGCAAACACAGGCGACGTGGCCGTCGCATTCACGGGGCTGGACTGCGAAGGCACCGTGAAGCCCGTCGACGTCCCCCACGCCATCTGCGGTGCCGGCGCCTCGGTCGACGGGTTCGCCGGCACGCTTCCGTAGCCGCGGAACCGGTCATCAGAAACTGGCGCCGGGGTCTGTCCTTCGGTGGCCTCGCGCGCGTGCCCGGTCAAGGCGTCGAGCCCATCCTGGCCACCGTCCGTTCCCGCCGCCTCGGTCCACTTGTGCGCCACGGTCGTCGAAAAGGCGTTGAGCGAGGCCGCCACCGACGACCAGCCGCGCGAGGCCGACTCGCGCACCTTGTCCATGTCGGTCTGCTTGACCGACGTCGAGGCCTGCTGTGCGAGCTCGCCCGCGCGCTGCGACACGAGGTTCCAGCCGGAAGACAAGCTCGAAAGCCAGTCCCCACCACCACCGCCGCTCCCGCCTGCACTGGCGCCGGCATTGCCTCCGGCACCGTTGGGCCGGGTCGTGGGCATGACAGAGCCTGCGCTGCCCATGCCGGCAAAGCGATTCGGGTCGGTGTTGGTGGGGCTGCCGGCCGGTTGCGCGCGCGCCGCCTGCATCCGGCCGTACCACTCGGGTGGTTGCCACGCGGCCTCGTTGAACGGCACGCCCTCAGACTCGCTCTCGAGCATGGAGGCGTAGCGAAGCGCCGCCAGGCTTTCGTACCGGGCACGGATCGGCGCAGTCGGCACGCCGTGGGCGGCAAAGTACAGGCGAGCGCGGCGGTTGCCGCCGAGCTCCATCTGCTTCAGCTTGGCCGGGTTCCAGTTCGTCCAGCCGTCCATGGTGCTACTCCGAACGAAGCTCAGGTGCACGCCGAGGCTACGGTGCACACCGCTGCACTCCAGGCAGATGAACACGGCGTGGTTCACGTCGCACCATTGTGGGTTCACGGAGCCGCATTCGAAGCACGCCTTGCACTCCGGGTCGTTGGCGAGGATGCGGTGGAACACGGCGGCATCGGCAGGGCAAAAGGACATCCTCTTTTTGTTTGTTTTTGCACACGTCCCGAAGAGTCAAAAAGGAAAGCTAGGTAACGGAGAGGAAGAAAAGCTACGCAAAAGAAGAAGAAAAAAAGATAGGGCTGGACTGTTGTGCGTGAGGAAGTTAACGTGACGAAACAAACGGAAGGGAACGGAGACGGGGAGAGAAGGCGGATGACAGACAGAAAAAAGGGGCATCGGTGGTAGAACGTCCCTGGGTGGCCGCAACGTGACACCGACTTGCACACGAACAAAAGTAGATGCGGGCGATTTGTCACACACAGTGAAAGCGCTCGTGGGAAAGCATAGGAGCGAAGGAGAGAACAGGTTGTGTGATTCGCATTGACGCTTGAGCGTAGGGGAGGTGCAAACAAACAAACAAACGAAAGGGAGAAACAGATGCGTCCCGGGAATCTACATGCATACATACATACGCGGGTGAAGGAAAAAAAAAACGCCCGCTGGCGGGTGAGGATCACCAACTCAACATCATTCGGACGCGTCCGCGAGCAGCCAAGTTTCTGGAGACAGAGGGAGAGTGAGACAGAAGGGAAACGAAAATGGGCATGGTCTAAAAACGTAGCCCTGAGGCTGAATCGCGTTTACGCTCTGTCGCCTGTTTTTCTAGCGCGCTTCTGCTCTGACTTGACCTCGATATTGTCAATCTCCTGCGCCGTCGCGTCGCGCATGGCCTTGCCGGTTTGCAACGCCGGCTTGGTCTTCTTCCACTCCGTGCGCGCCGCCAGCAGCTCGTCGCGGTCGCTCTTGCCGCGCAACTTACTCAGCTCCTCGTCACGGCCGTCGCCAGTGTACGAGTCGCGGACGAGCTGCGCGTCGCGACCAATCCGCTTTTTTGGAGACACCCGCCACCTTTCCCGCCGTGGTCTCGTTCGCCTCGACCGCAGCGGCGGTGATGCGCTGCTTCACGGACGACTCCTTCACCTCCAGGTCCGAGATGCGCGCCTCGTACACCTGCCGCAGGAAGCCCAGCCGTGAGGAGAAGTCGTCCTGGATCTTGGACAGCTGCTCCTGCTGCCGGAGGAGCTGCTGTGCCTGGCGCGCCAGCAGGGCATCGGATTGCGCCTGCTCCGCCTTGCTCATGGCGCTGCCGCCGCCATTGGTGCTCGCACCACCCCGGCTCGGGGCCTTGGACGAGGTCTGCAGGCTCGTGTCATTCGCTGTGAGTGAGTTCTCCAGGGCCTTGGTGGCCTCCTTGCTGCCGCCAGCCTCCAGCGCGGAGATACGCGGCGGCGGGGCACCGTGGGTGCCGGTCGGGAGCAACGCATCCTCGTACAAGCCCTCCAGCTGCTCCATGTTGGCGGCCCCCTGCATGCCCGGCACGTCCGTGCGTGCCGTGGACGACACGGAGAGCGTGAGCGTCTTCAGGAATGCCGACATCTCGTCCTCGAGCGTCAGGGCCGTGTTGAGGCCGTCGACGTCCGAGTCAATGGCGCGCACGACCTCGAGCAGGAGCTGGATGGTCTCGAACGGATCGGCCAGCTCGACGTGCTCCTCGGCACCGTCCGTGAATGCGGCGGCGGGTGGCAGAATGCCACCGGTTGGCATCGCAAACGCGCGTCGATCCCCGGTCTCGGGACGCTCTGCGCGGCCGCTCGGCATCCGTGCGGAGTGCACCTCGCCGGTCGTGTCTTCGCCAGGGCCGCTGCGGCTGCTGTTCAGCGCGGCGAGCTCGCTCTCCGCGGCCATGCGCTGCGCGTCATCCATCTCGGAGGTCGCGTCCGTGCCATTGCCTGCCCCTGCGCCAGCACCGCCGCCGCCACCGTTGCCCTTGCCTTTTTTATTCTGGCGCAGGGCAGCGAGCGTGTAGCCACCCTGCCAGCGCTGCGTCGTGATGCGTCCAAGGCGGTCGACAGACGTGATGGCGCCGGTCGGAAACGTCGCTGGGAGCTTCTTGAGCAGGTTTCGCGTGAAGTCTCTGAGCTCGGTGAGGATGGCCTTGCCGTGCCGCATCTTGGAGTTCTGCAGGTCATACAGGCGAATGTGCTGAAAGGACAAGTACAGGATCTTCTTGCGCTCGTGCAGCGCGTTCATCAGCTCGTGCGCCGTCTCAGCGACGGTGTCCTTCACGGCGGCGAACCGACCGATCAGCTGCTGGAAGTTTGAGTCCACCATCTTCAGCTTGAAGCGCACACTCGGCTCGACGGTGACGTAGTTTTCGCCCGTGCGCATGCCCTGATTGCACGACAAGAGCGTTTCGCGCACCTCACCAATGAGGGAGCGCGTCGTGCGCATCTGCTGGCTTAGGCTGTCCATCGTCTGGCGGAAGGTCGTGCGGGTGGGGTTGAGACGCTCTTGTGTCTCCATCTCGAGGGTCACCTTTTCGTACGCATCCTTGCAGTTCGTCTCCAGATCTGAGTTCATCTGGTGGAACAGCAGCGCCATCTGGTCTTCGAGCGCGCTTGTTTGCAGGCGCAGAGCCTCGTTGTGGTTCTCCAGCAGCTCGACAGCCTTGCCGTGGTCGGCGGCCATCTGCCCGAGGTTGGTCAGCATGGTCTGCAGCTTCTCCTTCTCCTCCTCGGATTCCTTCAACTTCTTCTTCACGGCGAGCAGCTCCTGCTGCAGGACGCGAATTTCGACAAAGTGGAAGTGCTCGTCCACGTGGTCCTCAGCGAAGATGACGCCAAAGAAGCACCCCAGCAGTCGCCCAAGCTCGGACGTTTTCCTGAACAGCTTCGACGACAACAGGAGCATGTCCGACACAGGCAGACTCGTGGGAAACTCCTCTTCGATCTTGAACATGATGTCCTTGAAGCTGACGACGTCGAACACGCAGCCGGCGACGTCCGACATGGAGTTTTTGATCATGTCACGAAGTGCCTTCAGGTCAGTGAACTGTTCACTCGCCTGGGGCTCGTACGTGGACTTGAGATCCCCGCAGTTCGGCACAAACGAAGCCTCCGTCTGGGCCTCACGGCTCACCATCGAGCGCAACCGCGCGGACGCGACGGGAACTTTGACGTCCGTCATTGCCAAGGTGGGTGATGACGAAACACACAGGGTACGTGGGGAGGAAAAGGTGACCCAAGAACTGTGCGCACCTGTGTATATAAGCACTCGGAAAAACAGAACGTCACTTGTCACCTTTGAATGGGAGGTGCTGGCGGTTAGCAAGGAAGAAAACAAAAGTAAGCGAGTGCAGTGTTGAAGGCACTGTGTGCAGAGTGTTTGGTGACAAGGACAGGAAGAGGAGGAGGAGCAGGGTGTGTTGCCGATTGTGTGAAGAAAGTGCTCAAGGAGTATGAGAGACCTCATGTCGAGAAGAACAAAGAGCAAACGAGGTTCGTACTCATCATCGAGGAAATTAGAACAAAAAAAAACAAGGAGGAACTGCAGACCGACCCGTGCGCTTGCACCATGCGCCACGACGCGTCGGTGTCATGGGCACCAAAGAAAAACCGTGCGAAGTGGAAGAAGAGGAATGAAGTGCAGGATAATATATGTTTTTTGTTGTTTTGTTTCGTGTGGAGGCACAGCCAATGTGTATGAGAGAGAGCAATCAAAAACAAGGAAAGGCAAAGAGGAAAGCCTAGGCTAGGACAACAAAGGGAGCACCGACAAGCAAAGCAGAGGAAAAGACTCGAGAAAACAGTGAACATCGGGTGTCTTGTGATGCATATTATTTGGTACATATTCCTCTGCTAGTGAGAGACACACCCATATACGGCGGTGCCACTCAAAAATCAGGCACGAGGGGTGGTTCATACATGAGCCCCCGTGCGACAATCTCGTTCAAGACTTGGCGGCCGTCCGGCGTGCGCATCAAAATGGCCATCGTCTCCTCGCTAAACGGGACACCGTTGGACTTCATGTGACGGAAAATGTCGTAGATATACGGGTCCTTCGCGGCGATGAATGTCGGCAGGATCGCGTTGTACGCGGACTCGTCGATCGGGATGCTGTGAATGCGCGCGTCGTCAAAGAGCAGCACCATTGATCGCTTGCTTTCCGTCTTGGCGTACATCTCGAACAGAATGCGGTAGCTGGTCGCGTCGGCCTCCAACTGGTGGCTGCCCTTGAGAGTGTCGAAGAGCTTTTGCGCCGCATCGTACTCGCCGCGGGCGGAGTGGTACTCCATGAGCGCATTGTAGCACTCCACGTCAGTCGGCGGCAGCGTGCGCGGCGCCCGTTTCTCCAGCCGCTGAAACCACTCCTCCGCGCGCTGATCCTTGTGGTCGGCGTAAAAGCGCAGCACGCGGTGCACCACGTCCACGCCGACGGGGGTGTCCTTGTCCTCGAGGAGCTGCAGCAGCAGCCGCTCCGGTGCGTCTAGGTCGTTTGTGATGTCGCAAATGTCAATCATGAGGCAGTAGCTGCCGCTGTTGGCCTGCACCGTGGCGTACGACGACGTCATCGATTGGAGCAGTGCATCCGCCTCTGGGACGCGCTTCTCCGCCACAAGACCCTGCGCCACGCAGTTGTACGTCTCGGCGTCCGCCTTGGCGCCGTACTCGTTGATGCCCTGGCAGGTGCGCTCAAAGAGCCGCAGCGCCAGCGGCATTTCTCCCGCTGCGACGAGCACTTGCAGGTACAGGTTGAAAAACGGCGCGTCCACGACGAGCCCGAGCTTTTTAGACTCGCTCAGAATACGCGTAGCCCAGTTGGTGTCCTTGAGCGACACACATACGCCGAGAAGCAGCATCGCCACGCCCTTTTGCATTCGCACGCCGCGCCTGGTCATGTCCTCGGCGATCTGCTTGCAGCGATCGAGGTGGTCGACCTGCACGCAGGCATCCATGATGTACTGGTAGGTGTCCACGTTCGGGTGCACGCCGCGCGCGGCGATGTTCGACTCGCCGTGCGGTGACTCGCTCGTCAGGGCCTTCTCGAGCTGCCACTCCACGTTGTCGTCCGGCGTATACTGGGCGGAGCTCGCTGCATCGGTGCGACGCGATACCGGCTGCTGCTGCTGCTGCTGCTGCGCGGAGACGGCGGGGCCGGACTCCACCTGCTCCGTGTACCGTGCGGCCACCTGCAGGCGTTGGTAGACCGTGAAGATGCGGTGATCGTGGCAGCCGGAGAGCACAGCGAGAACCCTGTTGTAGCTGAACGTGTTCGGCTCGACGTTGATCGCGTGCATCTCCGACAGCAGCGTCAGTGCGAGGTCTGCGAGTGCGCGGAGGCCCTGCGTCACCTGCTCGCGCGTGCGGCGGGCTCCCTGGTAGCGGCCCTGGCCCAGAATGTAGTCGAATCGGTCGTGGCACGCGCAGAGGAGGTTGTTGTACGTGACAACGTCCGGAATCAGACCCTTCTTCTTCATCTCTTCAAAGAGCTGGAAGGAGCGGTCGTAGTCGTGATTCAGGCGAGCGGCCTTGATGACGGTGTTGTACGTGCGCACCGTCGGCATCACACCGCTCTCAAGCATCGACTGAAACACCTCCAGCGTCTGCTTGTACGGCGCCGACGCGACGAGGCAGCTCATGAGGCAGTTGTACGTGTTCGCGTCCATGGGCACCCCGTTGGCGCGCATTTCCTCCACAAAGTACGATGCCTGTGCGACGTCCTTGACGGCCGCGCAGAAACCGAGAAGCGTGTTGTAAACGGCGGTTTCGGGGAGCAGGTGAAAGGCGTGGCGCATCTGTTCGTACAGGAGAAATGCCTTCTGGTACTCGGCACCACGCTCACACGCGCGGAAGAGCATGCGAAACGTCTCCACGTCCGGCCGCACGCTGCAATTGGGCCGCGTGCCCTCGGCCTTGAACTCCTCGTAAAGGCGGAAAATGCTACCGTCGGTGAAGCGGACAAGCCGACGCATGAGCAGGTTGTACGTGACTGTGTTCAACGGAATGTCCTCGGCGTGCATGCGGTCGAGGATCAGCGCAACGAAGCGCTGCGGGTTCTCGTGCGGTCTGGTCTCGGTCAGCAGTGCGTTGAAGCTCGCCGTGTACGGCGCGCACTCCCGCACAGCGTGGGCATCCTCATCGCCGCCGTCCGCCGCGGAGGAACTGATGCCCTGGTGGTTGTTGCTCTTCGTTTTGCGCACGAACCGCGTCGTTGTGCCGTCGGGCCGCTGGATGTACAAGTCCACGGCCGGCTTCGTCCCACTGCGCGTAGACGACATATCTGTGTGTGTGTGTGTGCGATGAGCACGTCGGGGGTGGGAGATGCTGCCACTCCGCTATTTGCCGTATTTCGATGGTTCTCTTGACGTCACAGAGTGAGGGTCAACAAAACAAAAGGGAAAGTAGAACACAACAATGCTCAAATTGGCACCGGTGTACCGACTGGACAGTTGGAGTGAAAAGGAGGATGAATAAGAAAAAGAGGGAGAGATCAAAGGGCAATGGAGAGTGTGGATGCTGAGAGTTGGCAGAAGAGGAACGGTGCAGCCTCATGGCGCAACACACCACCAAAAGCGATCAGACACGTTGTGTAGCAGCACGACCAGATTGAATGTATTAAGTTCCACAAGTCGAAAGTGCGAGCAGTGCGACCGTTTTCCAATGTGAATGGTCCGTATCACGGTATCGGGGACTACATGGGCGAGCAGAAAGGGCTGCTGTCAATCCATTGAGGCGCACAGGCAAGATATCAAATGTGCTTCTCCCCGTTCACACCAACGGTTGTTTGCGTGCAGTTGAGGATGCCCACGTACGGGGTACAGTTGGATTTGCAATTTTTTCTTTTGGTTTCTGCCATGCAGTTGGGAAAAGCACCGAGGCATGTGCGGAGAATAGGAAAGGAGAACACGAACACAGTCGAATGGACGGACACACACGCAACAACAACAAACACACAACAAGGCACATACATTCAACGACCCGTCTCTCGTGCTTCGTAGAGAACAGTCACACCAGCTTGTGAGTCTCTGTCAGACTCTCTCTCTCTCTCTCTCTCTCTCTCGCTTTCGCTTGCCCCACACACGTACTGAACACCCACATCCACTGCACAGCTGTCGCGTGGCTTAAATAATGTTCTGCAAGTCAGCGGCGAACTCAATGTCCTGCTTGATGAGCATCGCGCACGGAATTTCGCGCTTGACAGCCTCCTCCTCGCGAGTAAAGACAAACTGGGTGCCGTCCTCGGACAGCTTCCACGCGAAGGTGCGACCAATCTCCAGCGCCTCCTCCTGCGAGGAGACCATCAGCACCTTTTGCGCAGCGGCCACGGACAGCACAGTGTACGCGTGCGGCACGCACATGGCCACCTCCTGCCGGACGGTGCTTTCCAGAAGCTCGACAACGGGCAGGTACTCGGTGCACGGCGCGCGCTTGCGGGAGTTGAGTAGCTTGCTGTAGCTGCCCTCCATGAGGTAGCGCTCCACCTGCACCGCGTAGCGGATGCACGGGTCGCCAGTGTACACGCTGGACGGGATCTTCTCCAGCTCCGAGTGGAACTGCGCGATGCGGCTGCTGACAAGGAGGCGAATCAGGTTGAGACCAAGCAGCATCAGGTAGTGCGGGGACTCCGGCAGGTCCGTCGCCGCGACGTCGTCGTAATAGATCTGAAGCTGGCTAAAGTACTGCTCAAAGTCGACCATGTCCTTCCGGCGCGCGCTGACCAGCACGGCCGTCTCGAGCACCTCACGGGTGAGGGAGAGCTCTTCGCTACGCGTCTTGCTCTCTGCGGACGGGTAGAGGTACGTGGGGAGGTGAATCAGCTTGAGCTTCAGACCGGCGAGCAGGTCCTGGCACGCGTCGTTGTTTTGATCATCGTACGCCTTCTTCAGCTTCTGCAGGTCCTCGGCGACCTTGCGGACCGTCATGGAAACGTCCACAGTGGACGACATGATTTTCGACGGAAGGGGGCGAGAGTCGGTTTGAGAAGAAGTGCCCGTGTAAACAGTGCGAGTAGCCGAAGAAGATGAACAAAAAAAGGGGGAAAGGAAAAGAAAATAAGAATGCTCGACTCGATATGTGAGGTATTCTGAAAAAAGGGCAGGCATTCAGGAAAGGAAGTCGGGAGGCGGAGTGGGGGAGGGGACAAAATGATCGGGTATGGCAGCGAGAAGTGAGACGTTGCTCATGGCAGCATGAGCGTGACGGGGACAGCAGAAAAATGGGGAGATGCGTGCGCGGCTTGATTGCGCTTGTCTGTTTTGTGTGTGCATAGCAGGGTAAAAAAAAAAAAAAGAACAAAAGAGAGAAGAAAAGGTTAGCAGAGGGAAAGAAAACAAGCAAAAAAAGAAAAGGTAGGGAATGCAGCGATGCCTAGTCACTGAAGTAGAGGGTCGGACCGCACGGAAGCGAAATGTTTCCACACAGTCCTCGAACGCACGTCTGCAACGGGTTTTGGGTCTGTGAGCGCGACGAAGCGGTGCGTGTAGCCATCCGTGGAGACAGTGTCGCCTTGTCGCGTGGTCCGGAGCGGCACGGGCGAGCGTGTGACTTGGAAGTGCGCTGTGGTGCTCGCACCTCTGCGATGCGCACCTTGCGCGCCAGGTGGAGCCCACCGACATCGCGGCCGGTGTCTGAAAGGGCGAGCGAGTCCTGCGCGGTCCGGTTCGGCAGTGCTGACAGGTTCACCGTGACGGAGGCATTCCCACTTCGGCGCGAAACCGCATTCAGCACCGGTGGGCGGATGAAAGGCGTGCCCGTGAAGGACGGCGAACGGTGCGGCGACGTCTGACTCTCTGCGGCGTCGGTGTCCTGCGGCGTCAGGGGATCGAGCCACCCCTGATGCGGCGAGTCGTGTGCGGACGTCGGCGTGGCGGCCTCCTCCACCGATGGCGCGCGGCGCCCGCAGGGCGGTGACGAGGGCCGGCGGGCGGATTTGACACGGCGTCCCGTCGGCTGCGCGACGCCGTCCAACAGGCTGCGCGCGGTCGAAATGTCCGATTGCACGGCGGCCATGTCGGTGTGGAAGTCGGTGCGGATCTCGGCCGACGAGCGCGACGACGGCACAGTGGTGGAGTCCGACGAGAACGACAGACGCTCCCCGACGCGGGGACCCGGCTGCGCTGGGTGCGACGCTGTAGGCGGCGGTGTCATGCCGGAGAGGCTGCGCTCGACGGAGAACACCGCCACCTGCGGACTGCGGCTGGAGAAGCGCACACGCCTCGGCGCACAGGCCTGAGGGGTGGAGGCCGGCCCTGCCACACGCGCTGTCTGGCGAGGGGCGGGCGTGTCGCCGTCAAACGACCACCGCGGGAACGGGTCCTTGTCTTCGGCCATCGCCAGGAATGCCTCGACACTGGGCAGCCACGAGGTGTACGACTGGTTGACGCTCGTGCCGGCCGCGCTCACGGGGGAGAGCACCACGGTGTCCAGCAGGCTCGCGCGGACAGCACCGTGTGCAGGCCCCGTCGCGGCCTCGCCACGAGTTGCCGTCAAGGCGAGCGCGGTGGTCGCTGACGTGGCGCTCTCATTGGCGTCCTCTGGTGACGCGGAGGACGCCGCCACAGGCGGTGGGGTCGTGATGCGGAGCTGCGGGAGGCCGGCGCGTGGCGGACACGAGCTGCCAGAGAGACGATTCTCCGCGTGTTGCTTCGCCAGGGACTGCACCAACAGCGCGCAGCGACCGCGCTCCTCGAGACGGGCCCGTTCAAGCTTTTGGCACAGCAGCGCCTCAAGCTCGGTCTTCTTTTCGTCAATTTTGACCAAAACAGACGCATGGTACTCTTGCAACTTGGCGATCATGTCCTGCACCTTTTCTGTGGGCAAGATGACGGACATTTTTCTGGACACAGCCCGCGCGCAGACCTCACTGGAATGCACGGCAGGGTCACGCTGCTCGAAAACAACAACAGCAAAAAAAAAAAAGGCGGCCGAGGACTCTGTCAGAGGGAAAAATGGGGNAGGGGGCTCTTCGCGGTTTCGTTCGTTGTTGCTGGAGAGAATGGAGGAGAAAGGCTAGGAAAAAAGTGCAGCGTTGGAAAGAGAGAACAGAGGAAGACACGTCTAATGGTACAAAACTACATTGTGGAGATGAGTTGTTATGTTATTCAGTGCGACACGGGCAACGCCAGGCTCGGCAGCGAAGCGCGCAAAAGGAAGATACCATACATGATTCGCACGGACTGGCGCATCCATTCCACTGTGCTGGAGTCCAATTTACGCGAAAATGAGTCGTCGCTATCATGACGACAAATTGCGTGTGCTTCGGGGTGGTTGTATTCTGTCGTTGTTTGGAAAATTGTGTGTGTTTTTTTTTTTTGAAGCAAGTCTAGTAGTGTGTACGGGTTGAGACCCGGCGCAGGTCTGTGTGTGCGCGTGTGTGTGTGTTTCTATTTACAGCGTCGACCACCACCGCCAAGCTGCGGTGAGGGCATCCGAGGCGTAGCACGCGAATGTACAATCAAGCAGAAGAAAGAGGAGAGCCACAGTGAAAAAAAAAAACCGAGATCAAACACTCAAAGAGCCGTCCTGCAGGCTACTTCTTCAGCATGCGTAGGGCGGCGGCAAAGAGAAACTGATCGTACGCACTCTTCTGTGAGTCGGTCAGCCTCTGTTGGGTCGGTGCGGCATTGGACGCACGCTTCTCCTGTGACGGCGACTCCGACTCTGTGATGGACTGCCGCACCGCCGGAGAGCGACGGCTTGCGGGGACGGCGGGGGACGCGTCGGCGGCCGCGGCTGCCACATCAATTCTTGTTGGCTTCTGAACGGGCACCGGCGGCGGTACGGGCAGGGCGGGAAGCTCGGACGGCTGCGTGCCGTGCACACGACGGTTGAGGCTGCCCTTTGGCGAGGCTGCCGCGTCCGTGGTCGTCGAGGCGGTGCTGTCGCTCATCGGCGGGGGAAGGGTCATGCCGGAGTGGAAACTGTGCTGTGACGTGTCGGCCGTGTCGTGCACGCCGTGGCCGTCGCCGGTGCCGCCCGGGGACACCGTGTCGTCGTCGAACACGAGCGGCCGCGCGGAGGCCTCGCCCGCCTGCGTGCCTGTCGTCTGCACGGCCGGTGGTTGGCTGCTCATTGTCGCACGGCCCGTGTCGCCGACGGAAAACAAAGTCGGCGCGGGCGGCAGATGCGGCGCCTCCACGAACGGCGACGCATTCACTGCGTAGTCCTCGCCGTCGTCGATGAGCAGCGCGCTGTCATCATGGCGGCTCCGCTCCGACTGGTACAGCCTGGCCGCGCGTTCACCGGCGCTCATGTGTGCGACGAACGCCGGGTCGCTGGAGCCCTTCCGGCGGCCGCTGCCCGTGCGTCCGGACTGCCCTCGCCGCGGTGGCGTCGCACCGCCAGAGAAGCCCGCGTCCTGGGATAGCACGAGGCTCGTGCGACTCGGTGACGAGGTGCCTGAGGACAGCCGCCGACTTGGAATCATCCCCAACTGCCGCTCCAGCTCCTCGCGCTCCTCGTCGTCGAGCGCGAACTCGGCGTCCCTGCTGTCATCGGGCCCGTGGAAGCCGGCGAACCGGTCCGAGGTAGCGCTGAAGACGGTCGAGTAGGTGTGGTCGAAACGAGAGACGTACTCGCGCACCTTCTGCGCCGTCGCGATCTCGTCAAGCGGCACCCAGTCCTCAATAAACACCTTGTTGGCCCCAGTTTTGCCCGCGGCGGCCTTGTCGGCGTTGGCCTTTTCGCTGGTGCTGCCCTCATGAACCGCAGCCTCGTCCCCTGGCATCCCGCCTTCTTCGTCGCTCTCTGCCTCATCGTCCACCCACCAGCGCACGAGCAGCATGCGCCGGGCATCAGCCCCGAACTTCTCGCCGAGCACAGCGACGATGTTGTCCACCACGTCCTCCTGTGCGCTCTCGATGCCAAAGAAGCGGTACAAAATGGTGATGTACTCCTCGTAGTAGTCGACGCCGATCCGCTCACGGCGCTGCTCCTCCTGCGCCAGTAGCAGTGCCCGCTCAGAGTCGGCCAGCCACCACGCCGCATCGCAGCAGAAGCCCGACTTGGTGCCGCTCGTGTCCGACAGCACGCCGGCGCTGATCGAGTTGAGCGAGTTGAGCGGCTGCTCCTCGCCGCTCCACACACGCCGGGCGGAGGAGGCGGCGGGCGGGTACTCGGAGGACCGCAGACGGCCAGAGGACAAGCCGGACGGCGGTCTGCCAGACGCCACGTTTGGCCGGAACGACACGGAGAGCGGCCGCCGGCTGTTTGGTGAGGACACGTCCAGTCCTGGTGAGCTCGGTGGCAGCAGCCTGGACGTGCCGAGGTGCGGCATGAGCTTGGCACGCGCTGTGCCGGGCAGCGCCACCAGCGGCGGAGCGGGGGCGGTCGCGTAGCACTCCTCGTGTGCACTGAGTGACTGCGCCAGGGCGTCGCACATGGCGGCCACGTCCGGCATGTGCCTGGCGACGAGGAGAGATGCCGCGGTGTCGCCCGACACGTTCGCGGCGCGCAGGTCCGCTCCGCGCAAGGCTAGGCTGACGATCATCGCGCCCGGGTTTGGACAGCTCGCGGCGGCGCAGAGCAGCGGTGTCGCCTGCGACGCATTGCGTGCGTTCACGGAGAGACCCAGCGAGAGAAGGTACTCGACCGTTTTGCAGCCGCCGTACGCCGCCGCCCAGTGCAGCAGCGTGTTGTCGGCAGCGTCAACGATTTTATAGGTGTCGAGAAGGTCCACAAAGCGAATGAAGCCCCGCTCGCTGCCGTTTTCCAACAATTCAATCGCGTGTTGGAAGGAGCGGTCGCTTTCCACGTATCCGTCCACCACGGACGAACTAGTCATGATGGCCCCTTGAAGGACCGAGCTGGGAAGCGGGAAGGACAGGAAAACGGGGAAGGGGGAAAGAGAGAGAGAGAGAGAATCGCAACGAGCGCGTTTTCGCATGATGTCCAGTGAAGTTTGAACGGGTCAGGAGCTTCAGAACCACCTAGCACGCGCCGCCCATCCTGTGCACGCACGCGCATATTCATTATTGGTGAAAGGGAAAAGACCCTCTGCGACGAGTTGACCTGGTGACGTGTTTTTTATGTAGTTCTCTATGAAAATCAGTGTGCAAACGGGGAGAAAGTAATTGCAATTCCAAGGGAAAACAGCAACGGTGATGCTTGTGTCAATCTGGTCTAGGTCATCAAGGTTACACGCTAGTCGAGCGACGGCCTCGACGAAATCGAGCCGTCTCTTACGATCTGACCATGGTCAGTCAGTCAAGGCTGCAGTACAGCGCGCTGCCGATGGCGACAATCGACACGGCCGGAAAGAGGAGGAGCCCCAGCAACGGCATGGCCCCGGTGGCAGCGTAAAGGCCGCCGTAGGCAGTGGCGAGGAGTGTGGGCCACGTATCCAGCAGCACTTGATGCATTTGGCCGGCAGGGGAGGTGAGCGCAGCAGCGTCCTCCGCGGTGGTCGGGGTGGCCTCAGCCTGCTCCCACCGCGCGTACTCTGCCTCCGCCTCGGCGCTGTTCAGCCACGCGTCGTCGGCTCCCTTGACGTAAAACTTGGAGTGCGCCGTCTTGAAGGTCGACTGCGTCGCCGAAGGTGTGCCGGCGCTGTCTGGTGTCTCCTTCGTTTCCTGTTCTGCCTCAGCTGTGGATGGGGCCTGTCCCGGACGCCACGGACGCCATGTCTGTCGGAGGCGGCGCAAGCGCCGGGCCTCATTGGTGACAGCAATGACCAGGGCCACCGTGGTGAGTACAGAGTACAAGGCGACCAGGTGGTACTGATGAGACTCGGCCATTCTCTCTTGCTCCGAGGCAAACGGAGGCACAACATCCGAGAATGCGCGCGCACGCACGTCCTCGGACGGGGGCAGACCAACAGGGAGCTGATACTGCCGGCAGGCGGTGGTGGAGAAATCGGCAGCGCCGCGCGGGTGGACGCCTCGGCAATGGACGACGAACCGCAACTGATTCACCCACGACGACCAGAAGCCACCCGTCCACCGCGACGCGAGCGGTAGCAGCGCTCGGCGCCACAGCATGGTGGGGGACAGCAGGACGTAGCAGAAGGTGCGATGCACGCAGTCCAACGCGCACCACGCCCAGGTCATGAAGAACAGCTGTGACGGAAACCACAGGCTCTTCGACGGACGTCGTGCCGACACGGATGCGGAGCGGTCCGTGTCCACCGCCAGAGGCCGGATGACTGTGAAAAGGAGGTAGGCGAGCGCCGTCGCGCTGAGCCAGCCACTGTAAAAGGCAAGGGTAGCTGGGGGGCCGGCCTCACGGATGTCGAGGCCCCACGCAGTTTGACTCCCATTGACCTCCATGCTCGGCAGTAAAAAAAAAAAGGCACAACAATGAAAAGGATAACGGTGGGGTAGGTGATGCGGCCACCAAGTTCACTGGGATATGATGGTGCGTGATGTGTGTTTGTTTCGATGAATGCATCAGGGCAAGAACACAGTAGAGCAGAGGAAGAAGAAGGGTGTGTTGTTGGAACAGTGAACAGCAGCAGCAACAGGTGCGGCATGTCGGATGCTTTTTCTTTTTTTTTTGCACTTCGTGTACGGACGCGACACAGATGTGCCTGTCTAAACTGCTGATACAGTGTACGTGGCGTCGTGGTGACGTGAGCGGTCTCGAGAGAGCGCTGTATCTGTGTACTCGCTCTCCACTTGAAGTACTGATGCGTAGAGGGTGATAAGCGCTCACAAATAGTCCATTCCGGAGTGGTCATTCCTGCAAGAGCGAACGTCCACTGAGCAATCGGCGTGGTTGTCGTTCGTTTTGTGAGAGGGTGTCTTCCCAATTGCGTGCATTAAACTTACGAAAGAACGATTAGAGCGAAAAAAAAACGCTGTGTAGCGTAAATCCACGAAAAGTAAAAATAAAAAGCGTGCACGAAAAACCGCCTCTACAAATCTGGAACTGACGCGCGTCTTTGGTACACACGTACATACACACATCGGCGCGAGGTTCACAGGACTTGACTCTCTGAGCGGGTGTCTGCGCGTGTTTCGTTTTCTAAAAGCTGCTTCCGTACTTGACGCGTCTGCGCACCCAAGACATACTCAAGCGAAAACGGCATCCGGGAAATGATCCTGCGATGAGGTCGTCAACAGAAAGGAAAAGTAAACACAAAGGAGAGTTTTGTCACCAAAAAGCGTTGCATTGTTTTTTGCCACGTGTACTTGTTGTTGATTAGTTGTTGATTGCTTCTTCTTTTTTTGCGTCGAACGAAACGGGAGAAACAAAAAAAAACTCAAGCCACGTGCATGCGTGTTTTGCTATCCTGTTAGTCGTGTCTTGTTATTCAAAAGAGAGCTGTGTGGAACTGTGAGTTGGCAAGGAACTAGACGCGAAAACAAAAAATGAGTGTGATGTCACACTACCCCTCGGGGGAAAAAAGCGCCACACGCACACGTCAGTACCTCGCGCGCGGGGAGAACGATCAGCACCGACAGTAAAGTTTGAGGAAGAAGGTGTGCAGAACTGAACGAACATGAGCGGGCGGTTTCATCTGTGTGTCTGTGTGTGTGAAGGGACGACGATAAGGGTAGAAGTTTGCCTCCGAGTGACTTCCCTGGATAAAAGAATTACAAAACAAAAGGTGGGAAAAGAGCAAGAAAGGAAAAACAAATGTACTGTGAAGAAAGCGAACAAAGAACTAGAACACACACACACATACATGCACAAAAACGATGGTAAACCAAGGCACACGGTTGCCAGAAAGCCGAATAAAGTCAATACACGAAGAGTACCTTGTGTCTATGAGTCATGGGGGGATTGGTAGTCGTTTTGCTACTTGTTTCTGTTTTTGTGTGTCGCCAACAAAACAAAGAAAGACAACCGCGGACAGAAGGCGTGTGAGCCGGACAACAAAAAATGGCAGGAACTTTGTGGAGTCGGCGCTGCGCGGTGACACCACCTCCTGTACCGATCCGGGTTTCGCCTCTTTCTTTTGCGTTGTTTTTGCTTTCACCATGGCTCTCCCACGTGTGTGAGAGAGAGCTACTACCCCAAGGATTGTCCATGCGAACGACCTCAACTGATTTGACTGTGCCAATCCTCTTCCCTTTTTTTTCGGATCTACGAGTGCTGATCTTTGTTTTGTGTTGCTGCAGTGTGTGTGTGGGGGGGGGGGGGGGGAAGTGATGCGTGACATGGTCGCCCACTATGGGGTATTATCCTCTGCAGGCCGTGTACGAATCGCTGCCTCCCAATGCCCCCGCTCCGTCCTTTCTTTTTTCCTTTTAATTTTCCTTTCCTTCATTTGCTGTTGGCGTGGTGCGCACACGTTTACTTCTTCTTCTTGTTGTTGGCGTCGCGGAAGGTCGGCTTCTCGGCCAGGGGCTTTGCGCCAGCAGACTGGCCGTTCTTGCCGTTCTTGCTGCCCTTCCCGTTCGGGGACGAGGTCGCGCCGTTTGTCTTGGACGGGCTCATGCGGGTGGTGGGGGAGGACACAGGGGAGCCGGCAGGGGAGCCGCTGTCCGAGTAGTCCGGACCACCGGGTGTGCGGCGCGGGTGTGCGCGGCTGTTCTTGGCGAGGAAGTTGCCGAAGAGGGCGAGCAGCGTGACCATGTACCAGAAGAGCAGCTGCAGCAGATTGGCGCTGTACTTCAATTGGCTGCGCGGAACAATGAGGAGGTCGTAGAGCGACTGCAGGCAGTTGAAGAAGAACTGCGTCATCTGGCCCTTGGTGATGATGAACTTGAACTTGTTCAGGAACTTACGGATGCTTCCAGACGGGAACAGCATCGTGAGGAAGTAGTAGCCGTACATGACCACGTGCACGGCGGAGTTCACCATCGCGCTGTAGTAGGCCTCGCCGCCGGGTGCCATGACGCAGGCGATGAACCAAATGACGTAGATGGTGACGTGGTGGTACACGTGGAGGAAGCTGACCTGACGGTAGTTGTGCTTGAGCACCATGAGCACCGTGTCCATCCACTCGGGCACCTTGGACACGTAGAAGACCCACACGAGCTTCGCCACGCGCCAGTCCGCCTTGGTCGTGCCCGCCGCGTTGTTCCAGAGCGAGTAGCCGGCGGCGCGTGCACTGACGGCGAGACCGACGCTCATGTAAAGGGAAAGCGCGTGCAGGAAGTAGTTGTGCACGATGCCAAGGAAGTTGTACTTGTGCTTGCCGACAATCTTGCCAAAAACGGTGAAGAAGGCAATGATCGCAAAGTACATGATCACGGCGAACACCACGTGGAATGGGTTGAGAAACGGGAGGCGCTTCGCAAAAGGGTGCTCGTGCTGCTCAAGCCACTTCACGGCCGTGGTGCACAGATCCGGCAGCGCCGTCTTGACGAGCTGCTCAAAGCCATCCGCCGCCGGTCCCACCACCGCGTAGGTCCACGAAGCCACTGTGCTCATCACATCGTCGGGCAGTTCCATCGCAGTGGCGAGCTTCTCAGCGGTCGCCATAGGGAAGACAGTGTCGATGAAGGAAGTCATTTTGAATGTTTTTTTTTTATTGCTGTGTGTATGGTTGCCAAGGGACACGACAAAAAAAAGGGGGGAAGAAAAACAGAGGAAATGGAGAAAGAACCCAGACGGGAAGCGAGCACACTCGAAAGAAACAAAAACAAATTAATTTGAGGAGAGAGGTGTCTATTCAGAAGTTCACAGAACGACCCTGGAATCAAACAATGGTGGAGGTAGAGAAGCATGTGTGTTGGTGGGCACGAGCCAAGGGAAACAGGGCAGGAGGATAGAGAGGACATAATATAGGGAAGAGGAAGAATAGATCACTCAAGCCAACCCGCGGAATCGAGTGCTCATGGCGGGAGGTCAGCGAGGCGTGCAAGATGGGCGCAGTGAACAGCATGCGGGCCACGTCAAATGAGGAGAAGTCCAGCGCACACTCGGAAGGACTCCGGTGAAGGCCCGGCGCACGGCTACCAATGAGGCACATAATAGCACCCATGTGATCAACAGAGCTGCATTCTTTTGTCTGTGTTCAGGTGAGTGTATACCCGCCGAATGGATTACAGGGGAGGAAGAGGAGGCGCAAAAATGCAGGCAGCATCCGACAGTATCAGTGGAACAGGAAAGTCCTACCGTGCACGCACAACCATGCGCTGTCTCGCCTCGCCAACAGATCCGGCCTTTCAACACTACCAAAACGGACGGACGTGCGGTTAACCGATTAAACGAATAATGCTGAAGAAGAACCATTCGCTGGGCAAAAAAAAAAAAGAACACTGGGTCGATGCGGGCCAGGGATCGTAAACGACAACAACTAGTAACAAAAAAAAGCAGACACGCAGCGGCAGCGTGCCACACACCCCAGACAGTTCCGCGAGCGAAAAACGCTACTGAACCTCGAACAGGGGGGCCATTGTGCTCTGGAAGAAGGCGCGCAACTTATCCGGGTCGCAGTGAGCGTTCGCAAAGTCATTGTTGGTCACAAGCAGGGGAGGAAAGTCAGTGGCCTGCTTCTTCAGCCACACGAGTTCCTGGCTCGACAGAGTGGCGGTGGGAAATTTTCCCACAGAGGTCCACGTGAAGGGCTCGCCGTCCGGCGACTGCGCGTCCTCTGGTGTGTCGTCCGACGGTTTGGTATCGGCCGCAGCAGCAGCAGCCGTGGGCTGGGTCGCGTTGGCGCGCTCGTTGTTGCCCTCCTCCGCGAACTGCACCTTGGACAGCACAAATGTTTCAATCTTCTTCGAGTCGAGTACCTTGGTGGGGTTCACAATGTCGCACGACTCGGACATGACGCGCAGAAATTCGTGGCAACTGTAGCACTCGGGAGGCTGTCCCAAGGAGACCTTGGTGTTGACGTGCCTCATTTGCACCTGCAGATCACCGCGAAGCCATTCGAGGACGAGGCGGTGGATGGCGTCGTGCTCCAGGCCGCAGCTGGGGCCCACGTGAACAAAGTAGGTTATAAAACCAAACTTGCGCGAGAGGGGCTCCTTGTACATGTGCAGACGATGCGGCACAATCTTGCAGTGATTCGCCAGCAGTGAATGCACAGGCGTCGACGTCTCCTGCGGGGCCACTTGACCCGCGACCTCGCTGAGCGGCATGTCCAACGGCACGTCATGGAGCACGCAGTGGTAATAATGGGAGCACAGCTCCGCAGAAGTCTCCAGTGATTGAATGGCGGACATGACTGGCGAAAAGAGAAGGAAATAAAAAGGAACTTCGGCTTACGGGGCGTGGTCTTGTCACGCAGCCGTCCTAGCTCTGACAATGAAAAGGGTACTTGGTGCAGGAAGATAAAGCGCGTTAGACAGCAAAACGAAGACAGCACGAAACGGGACGACAGGCAGAGGATGAGAGTTGTAGAGAAACGACAGGATGAAGATGAGAACAAAACATAATAACACAACGGCCTTCAGAAGCAACGTCGTTCGAGAGCATGTGTGGGCCTCACCGAGAGTACGCGGCGTGTGTGTGTGCGTGTGTGTGTGACCGTCTGGTCATGCGAGAGGCAAAACAGATCGTGCCACACGCGAGCTGGTCCATGGCACGTCGAAGACAGCACGCCTTGTGTTGTAGACAAGCAAAAATTGTATGCAGAGGTAAAAGAGAAAAAGAAATGTGGGCTCCGCCACTGCAGCCACACCAACACAGACATCGGCATAATAACAGCAATGCCATCGTCGCTTGCACTAAACACTGGTCTCCACCGACCCTCGCACGCTTTCAGTCTCCGGTCCACTGTGCCTCAGTCCCAACGACGCTGGCTGCGGGTGGCGCTCCAGGCGTTTACGAGACTGAGCGTGCTCCCGAGCGAGCGGACATCAATCTGGTCTGTCTTCATGTTCTCGTACAGCTGCATCACAAAGGCCGAGACGTCCATGTGCGTGCGCCGCAGAATCTTAGCCGGCTGGTGGAGGCGTGCTTCGACGAGCAGGGCCTGGTACAGTTTGCGCGTGCCGCGGACGTTCAGAGCACGCATCTCCTCGTACAAGTCCCACATGGCTGCCCAGTCGTGCTGGTAGCGAGCGCGCTGCACGAGCAACTCAAACGTCTTCCCGCTCGGCGGCGTGCGCCAGTGAGGGGCCTGAATCGGCGGGATAGATGTGCTCGAGGCGGTCGCCTCCGCGGCGGCGCGTGCCTCGTCGGCCGTGCGAATCGGTGCGCCGCGAAACTCGAGCAGCAGTGCATCAAAGGAGTCCTCGTGCGCACGGGAGCGCAAAAGGTACAACATCGCGTTAAACAGATCCGCGTGTCGCTCCGACTCGGGACAGGCGTGAAACCACTTGCGGGCAGCGACAATGCGCTTTTCCTTGTAGGCCTCGTACTTCTGCTTGGCCATCTCGCTGTCGTGCTTCGCGTCGTCCGGGTCCTCGTCGAGTGCGTCCTCCACAGCGACAGTGGAGGGCGCGGCACCCTCACCGCCTTCCGACGTACCTGGCACTGGTCTGCGAGGCGTGTGCTTGCTGCTGTGGACGCGCGTGGGTGCCGGGGCGATTTCGTCCGCTGAGACGTCCTTGAGACGGTACGCCGGGTTGTGCAGCGCCACCACCAGCGCCGCGTACGTCTCGCTTGTTCTCGGCATGCTGAGCTTCTCCATCATGGCGAGCACGCGGTCCGTGCTCTCCTCGCTCTGGGAAACCCGGAGAAGGCTGCTGAAGTCGCCGACCTGCAGCGGCACCGCCGGTGACGATGACGGCACGTCCTCGCCATCGCTCTGGCGCTGGTCACGGCGGATGGCATCGGCGATACGCGCGCGCTGCGCCGTCTTCTGGTTCTTGTAGCCGAGCGGCATGTGCTTCGCCGCGGCGAGGGTCTCCAGTGTGATGGTCACATCACGCAGAAACGTCTTTTCGTCGTCCAGCTGCGCCGTCGTCTTGGGGTGCGACGCGAGAAGCGGCTCGACGAGCGTGGCGGGGTCCTGCGCGTCGGTGCGGTGGCGCTCGGCACACTGGCGGACCATGGAGATGACACCGTTGAGTGTGCGCGCATCCAGGTGGTACTCGACGAAGCCAATAGACGTCAGCACAAACCACACGCGCTGCGCCTCCGGGATGCGGTCGGCGTCGAAGAGCGTCTTGAGGAGCCAGTACACGTGGTTGCTGTTCCACCGCATCACACCGTACACGTTCTTGCGTGCTCGAAAGCCGCCCGTCGTTGGCAGTGTCGCGTTCACTTTTTGCAGGCGCGCCAACGCGGTGCGTTCCTCGTCGCTTCCAGGGGCTGGTGCATCGGACGTCGCGTCGCCCTGGGCCTGCTGGCAGGACTTGGCCACGGCCGACTCAAAGACTTCGTAGGCCTTGGACCAGCTGCTGTTGGCACTGCAGTCACGCAGCGTGTCCACCAGCGTGTACCGCGGCGCCTGCGACTGCGCGCGCTCACGACGGGCCTGCTCGTAGGCGGCCTGGGGGGTGTTCGCGTCGTGCACCGCACCGGCCTGCGCGATGCCGCGGATGGAGCGCTGGCCGCCGCCGGTCGCATGCCGGTGAGCCGGCGTCTGCTCGGCGCGCTGGAGTGCCGCGTTGAGGGTGTCAATCTCGGCCTGGAAGTTGGCCGAGCCCTGCTTCTCCTTCGCCAGCGCCATGCGCGTCTCGTTCATGATGGCCGTGAAGTCCATGTTGTCCAGATCCAGGCCGAGGTCGAGTTTTTGGGGATCCACGCCAAAGTGCATCTGCTTCGCATCTCGCAGGCCGGAGCCGTTGGACGGTGCGTTTGTCAAGGGACAGCGGCTGGTGTGCAGCGCACCCTGTCGCGTCAGGGAACACACTGCAATGAGACGAGAGCGTAGCATGGGGCTGACACGCGGTGAGTAGTAGTAAACGTGCTCTCTTGAGTTTCTCGTCTGTGCTCTTGAAATGAACAGATACCAAAAAGAAAAAAATAAGAGATCGTGGGGAACAGCGGGAGGTGAGGTGGGTGATGTAAGCAAGAGAGAGAGAGAGAGAGAGACAGAGAGATGATGGCATGTAGCGTGCGATGTGAATACGACGCCAGCTAGACCCCAGCGGTGTTCAAGTGAGCTGTCGTCTTGTGTGGCCGCTGACGTCGCTGATGTTCATACAGCAGGCGCGCGTCAAGAGAACAGGACCGCTTCAGGCCCCGAGTACAGTGAACGTGATTGGGCACACATTGTCAGAATCACAGTGGATCGAGGGCTGAAACAGGACGCGAGGCCACACTTTGCGTCGGCCCTCCTTGCCCACAGGAGTAACGTCGCGGCCAACTCGCGCAGGACAGGCGCTTTTCTGTGATATCACTTGTCGTGCGCGGGAAAACACACACGATGGAAGAAACATACGCAGCGTCACAACATGTCTCTAATCTTAAGGGTCTACGAGCGAGTTGGACGGCGGAAAGGGGGAAAAACGAAAAAAAAAAGAACAAAAGCACAAACATGGACAAACACGTTCCATCTATCAGCATTTTTTTCTTTTTGTTTGAACTCTAAAAGCGCACAAACAGAAAAACAATCACCTCCTCCACACCAAGGGGAGAGCAAAATGCGTACAACCAGTCGACTGGGTGTACGCGCAGTGAAACAAATGTAAACAAAAAAAGATCTATTTGAGTGGCATGTTGCCGCAACAGTGTTTTCCAGGGTTCGCGACTCACAACGCGAGGTAATTGGTTGCTCACTTCTTCGAGAGTTTCTTGCTCTTCTTTGCCTTCTTCTTGTTCATGGCGAGACTCGCCCTGGCACGGGTCGGTGGCACAGCCTCTTCCTTCTTGGCCTTCTTGGACTTCTTTCCCTTCTTCAGCTTCTTCGACGTGGGGCTGCTGGCCGTCGGCCTTGGTGTACCCGCGTGTGCCGGTGAGACTTCCGCAGCGGCGGCCGGACCAGCTGTGCTGTGCTGACGATCGGCCTTGTTCGCCTTCTTGAGCGCGCGCTGCTTTTGCATCTTCTTCTGGTGACGAAGGTGCTTCCGCGTGCCGGGGCTGATGTCGCCGTCATTCTGCGTGTGTGGCGCACTGTCGAAGAGCTGCTGCTGAAGTGTGGCCGTGAGGTCCGTGGAGACCGCCATGACTTCGCCGGCGACCACGCTGTACGTGACACCGGGCCTCGCCACCTGCTGGGGGGTGAGGCGGCTGTGCGGCGGAGACGCGCTGGACAGGGGCGAGACCTGGACCTCGCTCAGGGACACGTTGGAGATGGATCGCGTGACAGCGACGGGCTCCTTGCGCGGGCGTTTCACGGCGGGCGAGGTGCGCTCCAAGATGGTGTCCACCAACTCCGCGGGGCCTTGGTCAGCGTCCCCCTCGGCCGTCGAGAGCCGCGTGGAGGCACGTGAGCGGCGGACTGGGGACGACGCGTGGGATGGCTCCTCGCTGGGTGGCGCGTCACGGGGCGCGGTCGTCGACGACACAATCTCTGCCGCGACGCTCGCTGGCAGCATGTCCAAGAGCTGCTCCACCTGCGACTTGCGTCCGCTGCCACGGCTTCCGCGCGAGGAACGGGCGCTGCCCTGCGACACACGCGGGGCCGGCTCGCCGGTGGCGGTGGTCGGGGGGTCGCTCATCGGCGCTGGGGCATCGTTGGGTGACTCCAGCGTGCGTGGCAGAGAGGTCCCCTCCACGAGCGGCGCCGGCGCCACGGAGGACGTGCCGCGTTCGTAGCGCACGCTCACCGCCACACGGCCCGATGGCGACACGGCGAAGATCTGGTCGTCGTCTCGCACATTGTGCCGCCACTGCTCCATCGACGCGATCGCGCGCGGCGAGGTGCGCGGCTCTTCGGAGGTCTCAATAATGTCGCTCGTGTTCTGCGCGGCCGGCGTCGGGGGCTCCGCCGACGGTGACCCGCGCTGGTGGGTGAACGGATCGCTGCTCTTGGCCATCGGGGACCGCGAGCTGGCCACCTGCGAGAGGGCGGGGGCGGCGCTGGCAGTTGTCGCGGTCGTGGGCACATGTGGCAGCCGCACTTGTGAGCGCAGCGTGACAGGCCGCGGCACGGGCGAGGTCGCGTGCGACGACGACGGAATCGGCGACCACCCGTCCGGCACACGCGACGGGCGTGGCGGCGGCGTACGCGACACAGAAAGTGCGGCCCGCAGTTGTTGCACCTCCGCCTCCGCGATCGCCTCGGCAGCGCGCTCGTCAAAAGGCTGGTGCGGGTGCTGGATCGACGCCGCGCGGGCCAGCGGCGTGAGGCTGCGAGGCGAGTGCGAGTCGCTCAGCAGTACCACGCTCCCGCGTGCCGCCACCACATCACCCGAAGAGCGGCGCGCCGGCGACGACGACGACGACGACAGTGACGGTGTGCGCGTCTTGTCGCTCGTGGCACGCGGCGCCGAGAGGAACGGGTCGGCTGGGACGACGGCCGTCTCTGCGTCTGCGGGCCGGGGTGACACCGAGTAGGAGGCGCTGCGGCCCTGTGAGATGGCTTGAATGTCGCGCTGCAGCTGCAGGTACGCCTCTGGGAGGGCGGGTGTGGGTGGGGCCGTCGGTGGCGCGCTGTAGCAGTCGAAGAACATGTCGGAGCTCGGTCCTTCCTCGATGATCTCGTGGGTGTCCGCCTCTTCGTCTTCGTTCAGAAGGGCGTTGCTGCCGGTGTCTTCCGTGCTGTCTTCGTCTTCGTTCTCTTCATCCTCGTCCATCGCACGCTCGTGCGAGAAGGGGGCGCGCTCCTGCTGTGCCTCTTCGTCGGCGACGTCCTCTGCCTGCTGCTCATCGGCACGGCGTTCGTGCATCGTCGGGGTCGCCGTGAAATCCACGCTGGGAGGTGCGCCGCGGTCGGTCACCAGGCTCGCGTCGGTGTCAGCAGGGCTCTCGCGGGTCTCGGCGAGGGAGCGGTCCGCGTTCTTGAGCTTCTCCTCGATCACCTCGAGACTCGCCTGCACCTGGGTCGTGTCAAAGGAGGGCGAGCGGTGCGCCGCGTCGCGCTCCACCGGTGAGCGGACGGAGGACTGCAGGGAGCCGTGCACGGGGTCGGGTGCGCCAGAGCGGGTGGTGCCGTCGAGACGGCGGCAGGCGAAGCTCTGCTCAATGTTCTGCGGGGTGAGGCCAGGCGAGGCCGCGCTGACAAAGTCCGGCGGTGGGGCGAGGCCGAGGCCGAACGTGCTGCCGTCGAGTGTGACCGTGGCGGGCGCGTTCTCCTGCGAGGTCGCCTTGCTGCGGTGCGCGGGCTTTTGCGCGGACATGGTGAGGCTGTCGATGAGCTGCTCCGCGGTCGGCTGCGGCGAAAGGCTCTTGGTCGCCGAGGGGTCCTTTCCTTCCTTGTGTTCGGCTGACGGTGTCACGGGCGCCTCGTCGGGCTGCTCCACACCCTGAACGGCCACGGCCTCCGGTGTGGTGACCGTGCGCGAGGCAGGTGTCGGCGAGCCGCTTACGCAGCGTTTCTCTGCAGAGGCGAGAAGGCTTGCCTCCACGCCCTGCGCGGTCGGCACCGGCGACGGTGTGCGGAGGGACGCGGTCGGGGTCGACGGGCCGTCGAGCGTGTCGCGCGCGGGTCGGCCCGAGTCGCGGCGCTTCTCCGTGCTGACGACGACGCTCGACAGGACGTGCTTCGGCGTCAGCTCTGGCGAGGCGGCGCGTGCGGAGGAGTTCGGCCGAGGGCTGACGTGACTGGCGCTGCGCTTCTGCGACTGTGAGCCGGGGCTGCGGCGCGGGCAGCCACAGCCGGGGCGGGACGCGGCCTCCATAGCCTCCGCGGCGTCCGTCGTGGCCACGGCCTGCGGAGGGGTCTTGGAGCGCTGTGGGCGATGGCAGCAGCGCTTCTCCTCCGAGGCGGCGAAACTTTCCAGCACCTGCTCGGCAGTCGGAGCGGGTGAGCCGTACTCCTCCTCCGCCGCAACTTCCTCGGTCACCACTTCCTCGGGCTTCTGCCCGACGAGGCGTTCTGCCGGTTCGGGCAGCGCGTCACGCGAGGCCATCTTGTGCGGAGTCGGGGTCGACGCGAACAGCGAGGCGCGCGGCACGTACGTCGGGGTCGGGAACTCGTCGGCGAACGGGGCCTCCGCGGCCGCATGAGGTGCCGGCAGCGGTGTGTAGGGTGCCGAAGACCGCGCCGGTGTGGGCAGCGCCGAGTGCGCGAGGGCCTGGAGGGCTTCCTCATCGTAGCTGCGGCGAGCCACGCCTTCGGAGGACCGAGGCAGCGCAAACCCGCTGGGGCTGCGCTTGACGGCGACGACCTCGTTCGCCTGTGGACGGGGTGGGGAGACCGACGCCGGGGGCTCCACAGGCGTGGCCTCGCGCTCGACGGAGACGGAGAGCTCGACGGGCGGTGCGTCGACAGGGAAGTCGTCACTGCCCGGCACACGCGACGCCTTCTGGCTGGACGGCTCGCGGCGCTGCGGGAAGTCGGGCAGCAGCTGCGCGGGGTCGTCGTTCTCGCTGGCGGAGCGCGGCCGCTTCCACGTGCGCGGGGCCGCGGCGTGGTCGGTGAGGCTCGCGTCGGTGCTGTCGAGGCGTCGGAATGGGAGGAGGCTGGCGGCCGCGCGTGAACCCTTCGTCGAGGGCCGCGCCGAGGCCGCCGTGTTGACCGCGCGCGGCGTCGGCGACGGCGACACGTCGGCGCGCGGCGAAGGGGCGGGCGTGGCGTGGTACGAGGCGAGCGAGAAGCGCATCGGGGGGAGCGTCGGCCCCGGGGCCTCGGTGCCGCGATCGCGCCCATGCGCGGGGGCAGATTGGGAGGTCTGGCGACTGCCTGCCGAGAGTGCGCTGTCGGGACCGGGGGATGGGGGTGGCATGAAGGACCTCGGCGCAGGGGCTGGCTCCCCGCCGAACCGCATGACGGGCCGCTTCGCCTCCTCGGCTTCGAGGTACTGCCGGCGGCGACGCAGGCTCTCCTGCTCGTGGAGAAGCTGCGACGTCGTCGGGAGGAGGTAGCGCGGCGTTTTATTGTTGGTGTTGGACATCGCACGCAGGGGTTACGGACAGTGATGTCTGTAAGTGTGTGTGTGTGTGTCTTGAGCCGTGAGGGGGGATCTAAAAGAAAAAAATGTATAGCAGAGGAGCAAGTCAGTAGCGAAAGAAAAACGCTTACTCTTAAGAAGTGGAATGAAAGGGAATAACGAAAAAAAAAAAGGGGGGGTAGAAAAGGTGGAGTGAACGAGTGGTTTGGGCGAGGCAAGAGATGACGCGGTACATCTGGGAAAGGGTGAGATTGTGTGCCACGACCAACGCGACGGTGGTTTTTCTGGCATGTGACAGTTGCGACGCGTGGAAGAGAAGCACATCGACAGAGAAAAAACAAACTCTCCAGATAAGCGTTGTTTCTTTCTGTTATTCCTCATTTGTTTCGTATTCTCTTTTTCTTTATGACTTGTCTGTGAAGAATGTGTGCGCGGGCGTCACACGCATCACGAGAGAGGATATTGAACAAAACAAAGAAAGACACGAAAATTAGGACAAACACGGACAAGAACACAAAAGAACAATAACGGTAGGCTTTTGTGTAGGCGATCGAAGCCGAGACCAAAGGAAAAAGCAAGCAAAAAAAAAGGGGGGGGGGGCCATTGCCAAGAATAAAAAAAAAAAGACTGTCATGCGTTTTGGAACAAATGCTCACGCACATGTGTGTGACGGTCGCTGTGCGAACCACCTTGGTCTCCTATTAAAGCGTTCGCTTCGTAAATTGGAGAAACTGCTCGTACAAGACAAACAAGAGCACGGAGCGGGGCACGGTCTGCAGCACGACGGGAACGAGCCCGCGGTAGAAGCCACGCAGACCACCGCGCTCGTAAATCGTGCGGGCCGACTGCGGAACGGAGATGTACTTGACCGCGCCGTCCCTGGAGCGGTGATCCTGTAGACGAGTCTTCAACACCAGAAATGGCTGGCTCGCCACAGCAATAAAGGTCTTGGCCAGCGTCGAGCAGCCGCAAACCTGCACAACCGACAGCTTTTCCTGCCCGGACATGACGAGAATGTAGCTCTTCATGGCATCGTACAGGGGAAGCATCAGCGCATTTGTCATGCCAAGCAGCACCTGCGCCGAGGTGCCCCGCCACAAGGACCGCACGCCGCTGGTCCGAACTGTGTGCGCAACACCGCCCGTGAAGGTCGAAAAATGGCGTGGGGCCGCCGCCGCCTCCGCGGTCGCCGCACGCGCGTGCACCGTCTCTTCGAGCTGCATGCGCGTCTTCATGAGAAAGATGGGGTTGCACAGCACCGCGGACAAAGAGCTGGCAATAAGGGAGAAACCAAAGCGCTGAAGCAGCGAATCCAGACTGGCACCGTACCGCGAGAAACGTCCTTCTCGTCGTGGCCTCCCCGCGCGGTAGCGGTCGTACAAGGCGCACTGCCAGCGATAGAAGTACATGTACGAGCCCCAGGCACACACGGCACCGAGGACAGCCACGTGGCAGCCCCGGAAGAAGGGTCGGATGGGCCCCTCCTCCTTGATGATGGTGCGAAACGTCTTTTTCAGCGAGCGATACGTCTGGTGGTTGTGCTCTCGCTGTGTGGTGCCATCCTGGGACATGAATCGGACGCTGACCGTGTGGATCGGGTACACCAGCGTCGTGCTGACCGCCGCGGCGAGCTGCGACGCGACGGTGTGCTGGAGCGAGGTGGCCTCCTTCTGTGGCGTCGAGGCCTGTGCGTCCTTGGCGGTGGCCGGCGCCGCATCACTGCCGGACATTTCGGCGGTGTGACGCGGTCGAGCGGGAAAATGGCACCGTGAGCTCTCTGTCCCTCAGCGCGGAGACTTCTGTGGCAACCGCCGAGAGACGAAAAAAGGGGGACGAGGAAGAAGAAAGAAAGAAAAAAGAAAGAGGAAGAGAAACCGAGCGTGCAGGAAGCCGTCAACTGTCCACCGAGTCACCCCAAAAACGTTGGCGCGCCGCAAGACTGAGCGAAGCAGTGGGAACAACGTGCAGAGCGGGGAGAAGAGAACATACACATAAAGTTGAAAAGAAGGAGAATATTGGATGGCAAGTGGGTGGCTACAGCGGTGACAGCGCAACGCAGGAACATGGCGATGATGTGGTATAGGTTTGCCCGGTGTGATTGATCGCCGTACCGCACACACACGCCAGAGGGGGAGCATGCAGTAGATAGCCTCATTCGTAGTTGTTGACGTGTGTTGACAGACCTTTGCAAAGTCAGTTCGATAGCAGAACCTACGTGTGCGTCGCGCCTGTGTAGAACAGAAAGTACGGCCATCCCGTCGTATCGTCTTCCGACTGTGTTTTCCGTTTCATTTCTCTCTTTTAAAGAATTCGCAAGCCCGTTGATAGAAAACCGTTGACGTCAGCACTGAGAATGCAGCGCACAATAAGGGAGAATAAGGAATCAAAAAAAAAAAAAAAACAGACACCAGGCCGAAACCGTGCCGTGACAGACTCACAGAAACGTTGAAGACCGTGCGTCAATCGATCGATGTGAAGAGTGAACGAATAAAAACAGCAGCCACCACAGCACCTGAGCGCGAGCCTCTCACTCATTCAACGCGCAGGAAAAAAAACCGCGGCGAGAGCAAATCACTCAATTCGACTGGGGCGTGTACCGCAGCATTGTCGTCAAGATCTTTTCGTAGAGGTAGTACTGTAGCAACGAGCGCGGCAACGAGTGCACTAGCGCCGTCGAGAAGCCTCGGTAGACACCAAGCACACCTTGTGTTTGCACAATGGTGCGCAGTGACTGGAAGACGGAGCGGTACTGAATCGGCCCAGTCGTCGCGCGCTGATCCTGCATGCGAATCTTCATCACGACCAGCGGGTGGGAGAGGAGAAGAACCAGAATCTTGCTCGCGCCGGAGCAGAGGCAAATCTCCGCCGTGTTGAGGTCTCTGTCGACCCCAGTGCGCTTGCGCGACTGTTCGAGAACGAGGCGCTTCAGCGCGTCGTACGTGGGCAGCCCCAGAGAGGAGGGAAACACGAGCAACAGCTGCAGAGAGGCGCCGCGCCAGAGCGAGCGCACGCCACCCGTGCGAACCGCGTACGTGATACCCTCGCGGAACGTGCGGTAGTGCGCACTCTTGGTGGAGTCCTCAATCTGCATGCGCGACTTGAGCATGAAAATCGGCGACGAAATGAACGTCGACACAGCGCTGCTGATCAAGGAGACAGTCGTGCGTCCCAGGTAGGAGGTGAATTCGGTCGCATTGCACAGAAAGCGGTATAGACTCATGTACAGACCCCACGCCATGATGGACCCACCGACCGCGACGGGGCAGCCGCGAAAGAGGGAGCGGATGCCCTCCTCCTTGGACACGACGCGCAGTGACCGCACAATGGACGTGTACGTCTGCCCATTGTGCTGTCTCTGCGTCGTGCCGTCCTGCGACATGAACCGCGTCTTCATCACGTCCAGGGGGTAGACGGTGAATGTGCTGATTGCCGACGCCAGCTGCGAGCTGACCGTGTGGACCAGCACAGGTGCTCGTCGGCCAATCGCGTTGAGACTCGTCGCCGCGGGTGCCTCCTGCGCCGCCTCTTTCTTCTCGGGATCCGTCATGGGTATCGCTACCGTGATGGGGGACGGGGTAAGTGAATGACGCGGTGACTGCAGGCGGGAACCAAAAGGCTGGATGCGTGCGCGTGCTCGAAAGAAACGCCAGACAAAAAAAAAAGACACAAAGAAAAACGCTGCGACAAAGACAGTTCTGCGGCCTGTTGTGCTGTACAGTGGTGCAGTGACCTAGCGAGTCCAGTGAGAGAACAGAGACATGTCGGACAGTGGAGGGAAACAAAATATTGGTAGAGGGTATGCGATTGAGGAGCGGATGTTGGACTTCGTTGCACTTCATAGGTGCGTTTTGCATTTAGAGTGCATGTGTGTGTGCGTCTGCAGAGAGGTTCAATCTAGGTCAGCGGCGCGGTATACGGGAAACCTAGTGCCAGTTTCCGCCGTGCTTGTCCAGCTCGTACAACTGCATAGGCCGATGGCGGAGTGCGACGCGCGATGTCCCTGTGAGACACCCGTGTGTGTGTGTGCCTATTTTTTTCGCCTATCGGCGCGTGTGATCTGTGTGTGTGTTTATGGGAGGTAGATATTTTTCAGGGTACCAGGATCTGTGGCATCTTCTTGAGAGAGGGCAGTACAAGAAAAAAAGAAAGTGGGGAAAAACGGAAGGAGCAACAGGGTGTGAACAACAGCTTGATTAAATAAGGATGTCCGTCGACAATCATTTCGCAATTATCAATGCGCCAATATGCGTGCTTTAAACGAATGTTTTGCAAATGATTGCAACGACTGGTGGTCTCTTTTATTGTTTCATTTCCCATAGAAGAGACAACTCGAGTAACGGATCAACAACCAACGTGTCCAGAAAATGAACGAAGAGGTGAGGAGTCAGCGAGGGGGAAAAAAGTGAAAGAACGATTTCGCCACGGTCGAGGGAAGCGTCTGCAGCGTTTGTGCTGGCTCCGTCTTTCGGTCTGACGCTTTCGTCAGCTTCGTTTTTCTCCCATGTTGTCTCTCTCTCTCTCTCTCTCTCTCTGTCACTCTCTCTGTCACAATGACTGCTTCTCTTATTCCGTCTATATCTGGTAGTTGGGGGGCAACAGTGCCTCTCGGGCCCGCCGCTGCTCCTCCTCCAACATTTTGTTCTCTTCGTCGGCGCCCCACACTTCGACCTCAATGAGGAAGTCAGCAAAGAACGTGCTGAAGCTGTCGCGGTCGGCGAAGCGTGTGTAGCATTGATCGATGAAGCCCGTGATGGTGGACGGCTGCAGCGTGGGAAGCGCACTGAGGGTATTCACCAGAAACGCGGCCATGGCGTCACGTCCAATGATGGGCTGCGTGGGCGGGTACATGGAGGAGATGGCGAACAGCTTCCGGAGGACACTGCACTGCAATTCGAAGCCGGAGGCGTGGAAGGAGTCAAGGGCGTTGACGATGACCTCCTCGAGGATGCGCTGCAGGTACGCGGTGAAGAAGACCTCGGCAAAGTTCGAGTTGGCCACGTTCTCCAGGAACACGTCGAGTGCCTCGAGTCCCGTGGACATGGTCGGATAGTCCTTGTGCTTGATCGCCCAGAGAAGACCGCCAATGACGTCCTCGTGTGAGGCCGCGTAGTCCACAAAGGCGTCAAAGCACTTCTCGTTCAGTGCGAGCAGCAGCTTGAACATGTTCACGCGGAAGTCCGGGTAGCTCTCCAAGTTGTCCGAGATCATCGCGACGGTGGTGTTGAAGGTGGCATCGAGAATGGCCGCGCAGTCGCCTGCCAGACGCGAGCCCAGCGTGTTGACGCACGCCGTCGTCAGCCCCAGGGCCCCTGACTCCTTCACCGCCGGCGGGGCCTGCTGGTAGTCGGTGAGCACGACGTCGAACAGCTGCGGCAGGCAGTGCGCCGCGACAAAGTCGTACTCCTCCGTGTTCTGCACAAAGTTCTCAAACACGCGCAGGACCTCCTTTTTGCACAGGCGGATGTACTTGGCGACGCCTCCGCCGCCGGCGGCCGGGTCGCCCGACGCGAGGAACCCGCGTTGCGCCTCGGAGAGGAGCCGGTAAAAGCCGTAAAGGTCGTTGATTATGTAGTTCATCTCGTGGATGAAGGCGGTGCCGCACGTGCTGGCGACGTTGCTGAAGACACGCAGGTAGTGCAGCAGCTCCTGAAGCCAGCCCGTGTTGTGGCAGAAGTTCGCGCCGGCCTGGGCGGCGGTCGTCGTCATCTCCTTGAAGCTCGTGTTGATGCTGCCCAGGAAGGTCTCCAGGAGACGCGCCTGGTTCAGCGGGTCCTCGGCCGCGACAATGTAGCCGACGCCGACGAAGCTCGACTGCAGCTGCGAGGCGTTGAGAAGCTTGGTGTTGCGAGACCACTGCTCGGCAACCGTGGTCGCCAGGGACGTGCCCGTGCGGGTGTCGACCATGGAGCGCGCCACCTGGCGCGTGAGCTTGATGAAGGTGTCTACTGCCATGTCTTGCACGCCGGGAAAGGTTTCGTACATGAACTCGAACACCTTGCCGACTACAATGCCAAAAAAGGAGAGGTGCGTGCGCAGGTAGCGCGGGTACTGGCCAACGACGAACATAATGTCGCTCGCAATGAAAGCCTTGTCCTCTTTGGAGCCCATCATCTTGAACAGATACAGCAGGCCCTTGATGATGTTCGTGAAGAGTTCGTTCTCCTCGGTCTCCGACATGGCCATGGACACAGCGCCGACCGCCCACGAAAGTGTGTTGCAGTTGTGCCACGACCACTCGCTGCCATCCATCTGGTGCTTCATGAGCGTGACCATGATCTTGCGCGTGTCGACGGGGTCGAGCGTGGAGAGGAACACCAGCGTGTCCTTCATGAGCTCGTACATTTGGAGTTCCGCGACGTCCTTCATCTGCTCGCGGCGCACCTCGCCGTCCTCTTCGACGATGATCACCTCTTCGGGCTTTGCCATGCGCTTGATGAGCGCGTAGCGCACATCGGAGAGGATGCCGCTCAGCTTCGACATGAGCTCCTTCTTCTTGGACGAGGCGGTCGCGCGGAGGAAGTGCTCGCCGAGCCAGTACCAGTACTCGACGCAGGACTTGAACACCTCCTTGTCCACAATGTGGCTCATACCAAGGACGAACTGGTGCGTGGAGAGCAGAAAAGCGTCGTCGTAGGTGATGTTCGTCACGTAGCGGCGCAGGAACGCCACCAACAGCAGGTTGAGCTGCCCGACGTAGCGCTGGTCGATCTGGTTGCCCGACTCGTAGAGCGCGACCACACGCTCCATCACAGAAGAGTGCGTCGTCGGCAACGCGGCCACAACCGACTCCACCGTCGCCCGCACCGCGTCGCACACCATGAGAGCCTGCGTGTCGCCAGCCGCGCCGGTGTCCGTGGGCAAGGCGCAGACCTCGGTCAGGCACCCAAGCGCCGCCGTGCGGACGTTGCCGTCACCCGTGGCGAGCGCGCTGAGGCTCTGCAGCAGCGGCGCCTGAAAGACCAGGTCAGTGGTCATCCAAGGAATGTACGCCTCGAGCGTTTCCAGCGCCGCGCGCAGGAGCTGCGTGTCGTTGGACGTGATCAGGACCGCCCCACAGACGTTCATGACGTGGACAAAGTCCGCCGCGAGAGCCGCCTTCTTGCGCGCGATCGAGCGCGAGGTGAGCGTCTTGCTGCCGAAGAGAAAAACCTCCTCACCGACGAGGCGCAGAATATTGAGGTTGTTCTCCACCATCGGCACGTCTGGGCCGGCGCTGGAGGCGATGTCCTGCACAAAGTTGGGCCAGCGAAGAGGCCACTCGCGCTTGGCGATGCTGACCAAAGTGCTGTTCATCTTGGTGAGCAGCGTGCGGTTCGCTCGGATGGCCTCGAAGGAGGTGCACTCCTGGACGATTAAGTTGATCAAAAAGTTGCGAATGCCCTGTTGGTTGGCCTCGTCGAGCGTGTTCCATCTGTGAAGAATGGTGTCGTCTAGAATCTGGAGGGCAAGAAAGCGTGTCTTGGGGTTCTTCGACACCGTGAGCAGCCGGTCCACCTGGTAGAAGGCGTCCGGCTTGTTCTTGAACTCCGTGATGATCTCCTGTGCGCGCATCACGTCCGCCACGGAAGGGCTCGAGAGCAGTTGCACCACGCTGTCGAATGCGTCCACGTCGACGGGGTGACTAAGGTCTAAAATGGACTCCATCGCGCCGGCAAGTCAGAGGGGGAGCTTTATGCAATCGCAACAAGAGATGCAGGGGACTATGTGCAGCGGCTCGCCGAAAGAGAGGACGAACTAAACGGAGAATGTGGTCTAAATAGGTGAAAAATGATTACGTCGTGTTATTAGCCAACGACGGAGCGGATAAAAAAAAAATTCCGAGTGCAATCGTTTGACGGAGGTCAGCACACCAGTACTTCTGTCTGTTTTTTTTTTTAAGCGATGAGGAAAACAAAAAAGTTGAGAGAAGGCAGAAAGCGCGCGTGCCACCGTGTACGTGGAGGCTCGGGGGGTGGTGTCGCGCTGCTTTCTTCTTATTTGACTTGTTTGTTTGTGTTCCTAATGACACGTGTGACGGGTTTGGTGGCGCGCACGCGAAACGAGATCGGTGAGGGCAAAGTTGGAAAGAAGAGAAAGAGAGGATGAGAGAGAGGACAGACGGCAACAGCACGGAGGGGACACACCGAGAATATCGGGTGTGCCGAAATGAACGCTGCGCAAGGCAAACAAGGAGAATTTGACAACAAATAAAAGCAGCAAGGATTCTCACTGACTCGTTTCTTGATCTGGGGTAGTGGCCGCAATGACGCCTGCCGCGCGCCTCCAGCAGTGCCGGTGAAGTGAAACGTTCATCGGACGACCCCTGGTGAGCCGCGAGGGAGACAGAACGGCAACAGAGACACAAGCCTCTGTCGCCGTGCTTCTCTCCAATAGTGGTTTACATTTGTTGTTGGTGACGACGTGTCTTCCAAGCGTGCCGCCAATTCAAGCAAGAGAGTGAGAGAGAGAGAGAGAGAGAGAGAGAGGTGCGGGAGTCTGAGAGGGAGATCCCAGAGAAAAAATGGGAGGTAGAGCGTGTCCATCACCTGCACCAACACGCACTGCAGGGCAGGAACGGGCACGCACACATAGATGTACACACGGACGTGGGTAAAAAAGAAAAAGAACACAAACGCTTGCGCACTCACCCGCCACCCTTCAGAGAGGACCCAGAGCGTTCCTGGCTCCGCCACAAAGACAACGCACATTCTGGAACCGGTAGTCATTGAAGATCGCGCCAACGCGCACCACAAACCCATCAATAATCATAATATATATTTAAAAAAAGGCAGCGTGCTCTTTCTCACACACACACACACACACACACTTGCTTGTTTACCGCCGGCGATTCTTCCAATCACTATGTAAGCAAGAATGCGCCTGTACCCTCCTCCATCGCCTGGCGCAGCTTTTGCTCCATCAGCTCCTTGGTGTCGTAGGCGGGGAGCTTGAGGTAATTTTGGCAGGTCATGGCCGACGGCAGCTGCTCGCTCTCCATCACGCTCTGGTCCGTGGCCACCTTGCGCACAATTGTCAGTGGCGGACGGAGACTCGCGAGGCCGCCGACGGGTAGCTGCGGCGAGCCGGTGAGGAACTGAAAGAACTTCTGCTGCTCTTCCAGGGAGAAGGACGAGACCACGTCGTAGAACCACTGCACGTGCTTGCATGTCGGCGTGAAGCCGTGGTCGGCCTTGCTGTACGTTTCAAACTCGTCGCGCGTGACGGGCACCTCGTTGCCGTGGATAGCCAGGTACAGCTCGTCAACGGCGAGTGTGCGAAGGGCGGACACGGGCATCAGGTCGTCGAAGCCGGCGCGGAACGCCTCGACGGCGTACTTGACGCCGCGGTTCAACAGGCAGTCGACGACCTTGTCGCAGAAGTCGCCCATGTTCGCCGTCGTCACCTCCTTCTGCGCGCCGCCAGGCACAAGCTCGACCGCGTCGTTGCCCGGAAGCGTGAAGACGAGGAACAGGCTCTCCACCGTGCACGGGGTCTTCCCGAGCGCCAGCGTGGTCGTCTTGGCGGCGACCGCGTCGGTCATGGCGCGCAGCACGCGATACACGGATGGCTGCAGGGTCTCGACGTCGCTGAGCGCGCAGGTGTCTCCGCGGACGAGCTTGAGGAACACCTTGGACAGTGCCAGAGTAGGGACGTGGCCATCGAGCAGGGCTCGCGCCACAAAGCGGCCCATGAACGTGAAGTAGCGGGCGAGCGCGACGCCCTCGCCGCTCTCCGCGCCGATCGGCCGCGGGTACAAGCCCATCAGTGGCGTGAAGAGCTCGTCACTCGCCTCTTGTGCGCCGTGGCTGCTGTCGTCGGCGAGCCACAGGTTGAGCGCGCGCTTGCGCAGGGCCTGGGATACGAGCGCGTAGAACTCGCGTGTCGGGCCGAGGCCGCTGCCCTCCTCGTGATAAAACTGGAACTCCCACATAACCGAGCCCGCCCCGCGCTGGCTGCCGAGCACGTCCATGGCGCACTCTAGCGGGTGGTCGCGCCAGACACGCTTCTTGCTCTTGGTGAGCCTCTGCTGATTGCGCGCGTTCTGGCTGAGCAGCACGCGGTCGGTGCTGCCGTGCTTGGCGGCGTACTGTTGCATGCGCATGAGCGAGCGGTTGGTCCCGCAAAAGGCGACGTTAAACAGGAACTCGCGCGTGGAGGCGGGGAAGAGAAACGGCGCGTCCAGTTCGACATTGACGGGCCACGTTGTACTGTGCAGGCCCGCCATGCGCGGATTACAGCACAGCCGCAGCGTCTTATGGTTCAGCTTGTGGCTTTCAAACTCCGAGAAGGGCAAGTTCGGCGACAGCACCTGCTCATTGGGCTCCGCCTCTTGCGTGAACAGGGCGGGGTGGGTGAAGCGGAGCAGCTCAGACCAGTGCGCCAGTGCGTCGTGCAGTGCGCCGAGGACGGCGATCACATCCTGATTGGCGGTGCTGAGGAAGCGTGCGCTGCACGCGAACGGGTTGCGCAGCGCCTTGAGCGTCTGAGCCACCGACGACGGTGCCGGGAACGCAGAAGGCAGGCGCACGTCCAGAGGCGTCTTCACATCCAGCGCCGCGAGCCGTGACGCACCGGAGACGACCTTGAACGCGTTGCCAAACGGCACCGGGCTGTAGAAGAGCGTGGCCTCCTCGTTGCCGGCCTGGCGGCGGGCGGCGTTGGGAAGCAGGTGCTTGGGTGCCGCCTCGCCGCGGCCCTGGTGCTTGTTGCGCACGAAGCGTTCCATCACCTGCAGCACAGTCATCGACGGCGGCAGCACGTGCGGGCCGCAGCGGAGCCAGTAGTGCCCCGGGGCCGACGCGGGGGGTGCCCCACCCGCTCTGGCCGCACCGGAGGGCGGCGCGGCGTTGGGGCCGGGCTGGCTGGCTGTGGGCGACACCGCGTCCCGGAAGGACTTGCCGCGAATCGCCGAGTTGACGGTGCTGTTCAGGTCGGGCAGGATGTTCTCGACGCCGTCCGACTCCTCTTCGTCGACGCGGTTCATCAGATGACGCCGTGCGCGTCCCGCCTGCGTCGCCGCGTCGCCGCGGTTGGCGAGGTTCTGCTCGACAAAGTCGGCCAGGTCGCCAATCGTCACGAACGGATCGACCGAGACGGATGCGGTCATGCCCTTGGACGCGGTGCCCGTGCTGCTGCTGGAGCTGGCAGTCGTCGTCGTCGTCGTGCTGCCGGCCTGCTTGCGTTTACCTTTGTCCTGGCCCTCCTCGTGCGGCGTCACGCGCAGCGAAATGGTGCTTTCGACCGGGCTGGAGCTGGTTTCTACCTTGAGCTGCTCGTCCATGCGGGTCTGCATGGACTGCAGGTGACGCACGAAGCTGTGAAGCGCGGTCGGGGCGTTCGCCGGCACCGACGTCGCACCGCTGGACGAGAGCGTCACCATGAACCCCATGACCGCGTCGATGCTGTTGGTGCGGACAAGGGCCTCGCGCAGGTCGGCGATGAGAGTGCCTGCTGAGAGCTCAAATGTCGTCGTGCCGCTGTTGAGGACATCGCGGAGCATTGTGGCGGCGTCATTAAGGTTGCCGTTCTTCAGGTGTGTGGTGATAGCGTTGAGCTGTGCCGCACGCTTCTCATCCTTGAGGGCGGGGAACCGCGCCAGGCACAGCGTGCACTCACTGGCCAAGGCCGCCTGCCAGCCGCTCAGCTTGGTGAGGCTCGTGCTCCATTCGTCAGGCTTCGCCACGGCGGCGCTCTCCGGTTGCCCGTTCTGCAGGTTTTTGCGCAGCTGCAGCAGTCCGTCCGCGACGCCCTCGCGCATGAGCTTCGGCACCATAACGGTGCTCAGCTTATCCAGCAGGACGGACAGGAGCGACACGCCAAGCAGGTTGGCCCAGAGGTTGTGGCTCGCCAGCTGCGCAAGGACGACGTCGTGGATCTTGGACTCTTCCAAGTGGCACTGGGCGAGTTGTGCATCGCTGACCTGTGCGCACAGGCTGGAGATGAAGCTGCACGTTGGCAGCGTCACCTGCGCCGACTCCGCCTCTGTCGCGACGTTGATCATCGTCTGCAGTCCGTCAAGAAAAGGCACGAGCAGCGCTGGCTCAGACTTGTACATGGCGACCTTCTCCAGCTCGTTCGCGCTCGGCTTGGACGGCATGCAGTGCGACACGACCGGGGCGGCGCCAAAGAGCACGGCGACGTCCGTGAAGGTGTGCTGGCCGTCGGCGTGGCGGCGGTGCTGCTTCTGCACACAGGCCCCGCAGTAGTCGCAGTCGTCGCACTGGTTGCACCGGTACCAGTCGCCAGCCACGAGGTGATTCTTGCCGCACCCATCACAGCTGTGGTGACCGGTGTTGACGACTTGCTTTTTGAAGGCAAGGGGCACGCCGGCGTTGGCGACGCGCTCGCGCTGCGCCGTGGACTCGGGGGAGGTCTGCTCCTCGTCGCGCGCACCGGTCGGACCGCCTGCGTCCTCTTCCTCGACGTCTTCGTAGTCGTCCTCGTCGCTGCTCTCCTCGTCCTCGCCCGAGTCGGCCTCGGCCGGCTCACCGGTGGCCGCGGTGCGCAGGAGATCGCGGCGCGAGCTCGGCGTTTGCAGCAGCCCCAGGAGCGTGTCCATGTAGGCGAGGAGGCCAGTGCGGTTGATGCCGACGGCGTTGGCCAGGATGCCCGCGATGGCCGTGACTTGCTGCGTGGAGGGCCGCGTGGAGGTGGGGGCGGTGCGCTTCGGCGAGGCGCTGCCGGGGGCGGCGGCGAAGGACTCGCTGGGGGCCTCGGCGAACTGCATCGCCGGTGACGTGCTCTGCGACACGCTGCCGCTGCGGGCCTGCGCCAGGCTCGTGTTCTCTACCATCGGCGAGCCCGGGGCGTCGCTGCCAACAAAGTTGTCCAGCAACGCGAAGAGGTTTCGCACGGCCCCGCCGGCAATGAGCTGCCGTGTCACGACCGCGCTGGAGTGTACGCCGACCTGAATCAGCGCCAGCACGTTGGTGAAAATCGCGTCGGACTTGACCTCGCTCGGCGTCGTCAGCGCGACGAGCGTGTCAATCAGGCCGTCAAAGACCCGCTCCACGCGCGACGCGTTGCTGTGCACATTTCGGGCAATAGTCGTCAAGGCTGCCAGCGCGCTCTCCCGAATGCCGGTGTCGCTGTGCGTGACGGCCTGCTGCATCGCGGGGAGCAAGTCGACGATGGAGGAGAAGCTCCGGTCATTCACGGACCGGCAGGCGCGCAGCACCGACGACCACGCCTTACGTTGGGAGGCAATGGTAAAGAAGTCGATGAACATGAGCAAGGCGCCAATGCCCTGCGCATCGAAAATGGCGCGGGCCCCCTCAGGTGTTTGGCTCAGTTTCTCCAAGCAGGTCAGACACTGCTCGGACAGTTCGATTTCGGTCATGTTGCGCAGCGGGTCGAGCAGGGTGTCCACGTTTTCGCGCTCGGCAAGAATGCTCAGCGTTCGCGGCAGGGAGTCCGCTAAATATGTCAGCGCTCTCGCGGCGAGCAGCGCCAGGTCGGGGTTGTACTCCTTCTTCAGGCAACTCATAATGGGGCCGACAAGCTGTCCCGGCTGCATCGTGGTGAGGCCCATTGGAGAGGCCATGTTGAGCTCGTCGCAGAGCTGGAACAGCGCCTGCATCTGCATGGTGTCATCACCACTGGCGAGCTGCTGCATCATTTGCTCGCGATTGCGGCGCAACTGCGCACCACCAGTTGCCTGCGAGAGCAGATAGTTGAGCGTGTCTTCCATTCGTTGTGAGCGAAGAGTTGTTGCACCGTGTGTGTGTGTGTGTGTGTGTGTGTGCGGTCTCTGCAGCGATTGTGCTTTTGTTTGACTGAAAGGTGAAGCACCCGGGTATGTGGGAAGGTTTAAAGGAAGTTTTTTTTTTCGGTGGGACAAAGGCTAAAAAAACAATCTCAAAAATAGATCAAAAAAAAAAGCGCACGTCGATGGTATGACCTCGGAGCGGATGGAGTAAAAGGGGATTCGTGTGGGGGACCAGAAACACACACTGAATAATAAAAACCACTCGTAGACTGCCTGAGTGTGGGCTTCAGATACTGCGATGCACGGAGTGGTTTACGGCGACGGAGCGTGGCGAGCAAAAAAAAAACAAAAAGTAGAAAGAAAAAGAGTGTGTCTAAAAGGACAGACTCTGAGTACTAGTGACTGTTGGAGCTGCGTTCAATGGGAACAAGTGGTCGTGGAGACGTGGAGGGGGTGTGGAGTGGGCGGAAATGGGAGCACTGAGGCGTGTGTGGTGGTGGAATGGGCACCTGTCGAGCACCAAGGAATGAGTCGAGGATAGCGTGGAAGCAACCTGTGGGAAACGCCACGTAGCGAGAGCAGAAAACGGCCGTCACTGAATGGAAACAAAGAAGGAAGAAGACGGCCGGGAAGAAAGCCTGCGGTGGTTGGCAGATTGTCTCTTTCCGTGACGAGAAAGGAGAAACAATCTGCCAGGAGCGCGCCATGTTTTTGTCTGCTACCCGACATTTGAGCTTCCCCAGCCTTCATTTCGAGCCCATTCACACGATTACACGTGCATGTACACTTTTTTTTGTCTGTTAATCATGTGATACTTTCATTTGTTTGTGGACTGACCAGCGCAGTTCCTAGTGGTTCTAAATTGCTACCAAGCGAGACACTTACAGAAAAAAAAAAACAGAGGGAAAAAGGAGGCAACGTATGGAAAGAGAGAGAGAAAAAGCACACGTACCGTGCGTGAGAACAGGAAGTCGGTCAGGGCACCACACCGAGGAAACAAAAAAAAAACCCACAAACAAAAAGAGTGAACGCCGTCAGGCGGTTCCCTATTGTTTCGGTTCATCTCCATGGGCGTGCGCGTGGCTTCCTGTGCCAGGGTGAGTAAATATTGCCTAGACATGCATGTCGATATTACTCCTCCTTGGCGGGCTCGGCCGCGGCGGCCTGAAGAAGGGCCTGCTCTCGGCGAATCTTGCGCATAATCTGGTAGTGGTAGTGCTTGTCGAAGCCCTTGGCCTTGGCCTCGGCGAACTCCTCGCGGCCGCGCTCCTCGCCGCCCACGCCCCACGCGGGCATGCGCATGCCGGCCGCGTCGTCACCGCGGAGCCACGTCTTCTTGGGCCAGTTGAACACAAACGGGCCGTAGATGTACCACTTCCAGCGGCTCACCTCCTTCTCCGCGCGCGCCTGGTTACGACGCCACACGTAGATGGAGCGATCGTACGACTCCGCGCTCCAGTCGAGCCACGAGAAGAAGGCCTTGCCGGCCTCGCTCGTGGGGCGGTCGAGGAAACGCTTCCAGTAGATGTTCTTGTCGCTCATCCATTGATTATAACTGTTAAACGAATCATCATATTTTACGTCTTCGTAACGGACGAGACCGCCGCGGCTATAGTACGAGTACACCTCCATCAGGGTAGGAGGGATCAGGTACAACACGTACATGATCGCGAAGGGGATCCAGGCCAGATCAAGACCGCCCATTGTGAACTAGGAAGTTTTGCTAAAGGTGGGTGGGAGGGGGGGGNGGGGGGACTAGGGTGGCAGGCAATCTGCGAACTAAAAGCTAGGTGTAGGAAAAATACGAAGACGCGGAGTAGGCGTAAAAGGTGGATTCTCACGTGCGAAACGAGCGGAACGACACACACAGCGAGCTAAACTAACTGCACGCAAAAGAAAAAAAGAGAGCGAGAGAGAGAGAGAGGGAGAGGAAAAGATGGGGGAAGGGGTGCTAAGATGGTGGGACGCAGCGAGAGATGGTATGAGACAATACGACACGTGGAAAGCGACAACGACACAGTAGATTGTTGTGTGATGATCCTCGACAGAGGCCAACTCACGCTGTCACAGCCGCACGTTTTACACGGCAATGAGTACGATTGCGTGCACACGTGAGTCACACACGGCCACGAGTGGCGTGTGAAGAGGTACAGGCGAGCAACATGCATGTCTCAGCACGGCCCATGACGTGCGCACGTTTCCGTCAACGTGCTACGGCAGATCCTCAACAAACCTGTGCAACAGGTCTGCGGACTTTTTCGGTTGTACCTTGGGTTTCCTGTTTTAAACAATCCTTATTCGCAGAGGATGCGGCCAAACACCGCATTCTCACGCGCACACGAGGGGCCGCCGTACACAGCGACGCGGTGAGTAGCGAGGACAAAACAACAGAGGGCCGACGCCATACTTACGGACAAAGAAAAACAAACAGAACAGACCACCCTTGATGTGAACGCCGACATGATTGTCCATCCGTTTAAGACTCCTGGCTGACAATCTCGACGATTGCGCTACCACGAATCACGGTGGTGCCGAGGGACATCTTGGACTCCTCGTTCGAGCCAATGGAGGGGTTCACCGTCTCGTCCGTGGCATCGTCAAGCACAACACTCATGAACCTATCCGTTCCGCGCAGGACACCGGAGATGGAGCGGCCACCCTGGAGCTTGATCAACACGCGCTTCTCCATGAAGTGGTTGAGATTCGGCAGCTTAGCGCTGGACGAAGGCTTGGTGGCGTCCATGGTTTGCGAGGGAAAATAAATACAAAAAAACGGAGGGATGCGTGAAAAGCGAGAAGCGGCTCGTGCACGGAGAACAGCGACGACTCAAATGGGAAAGTCTAGTTCGACCTGAAAAAATATATAAGAGGAGGTGTAGAGAGAGAGAGAGAGAGATGGGAGAGAAGAGGGGATATGTTGCGTGGAGCTCGGCGAACTGAAATGGGAGGCGAAGTGAGCAGTGTTTCTCTCCCACTTCTTGAAAGCACTGACTTTTTTTTTCTTCTTCTCAGTGTCAAGAAGGGTGAAGCAAGAGAGCAACAGGCGCACCTGTTGCCGGCGCAGCACGGAAACGCGCACGTGGCAGTTCAAGTGAAGAACAACGCACGTGCGAGGACTTGGTGACCACACGCATGAGCAATGTGTGTGTATGTGTGTGTGATCGGGCAACGTAAGTGCGAGAAAGGTGAGGCACAACTCGGAGTGGTCCCTCTCCGCTGCGCTGCGTATTGTGCCCTGTTTCGAGGTTTCTACCCATTCGCGCAACAACCGCGAGAGACTGTGGGTGTTGTCGTCGGTGGATTGTGTAATTTCTGGTATATTGGCTTTCGGTGGGGGAGCCGGGTGTCACGTAAGGACTCGGCGTATGATAAGTACATTCCTGGGGATGGTGGTGGTGGTGGGTAAAAAACAACTGGTCCGTCGAAGCATTACATCATCCAAAAAAAAAAATGCGGATACAAATGTAGATTCAAGAACGCATCTCCGCACAACAAACACACGCTCACGCGAGCCAACAGACAAACAAACAGTCAAACAAACAAACAAACAAACAAACTTAGTCGTGCTCTTGCTTCCATTCCATTTCGATTGTGTGTTTGTGTGTTTGTGTGATCGAGACAGCGTCTTGATCACTTCCTTCTCGTCGTGTTTTCTGTTCTCGATTTTCATTGCTTTTGATCCACGGCTCACGCGTCGATGGTCATGCCGTCTTCAATGTCCTCCAGCAGCTTGCGACGGTTCGACTCCGCATCGTGGCGGGCCTGGCTGTCGTCGGCCTGGTCGTCCTTGACGGTGCGGATGTACTGGTGGGCGAGGTCGTCGAGCTCGTGGCCATCGTGCTCCTGGGCGGCCTTGGTCATTTCGGCCAGCGCGGTGCTACGACGCTCCAGTTGGCGCGCCACGGCTCGCTTCTCCTTCTGCGCGCGGTCCAAGTTCTTGTCGCGGAGGCTCTCGTTCTCGAAGAGAGTGCCGATCGCGTTCTTTTCGTCGGGGGCCATCGTGTAGAGGGACGGGGAGAGCTCAATCAGGGACACGTTGCCGTCGATGCCGCCCGTGACAATGTGCCTGCCCTCGAGCGAGGGCTTCACCGTGTGCAGGGCGTACTCCGACACGCGGAAGCTGAGCGCGGGCGTGGTCTGACGCAGCATCAGATCCCACATGTCCACGTAGCCGTCCATGCGCGTGGTGAAGAAGACGCCAGGACGCACGCTATGCCACGCACCGCAGGTGAGGTACGCCTTGTGGTAGAAGGTGCTGAACATTTGCGTGAACTTGAAGTCCTCGAACCACAAGCGCGCGGTCCAGTCGCCGACGGAGAGGAAGTACTTGGAGAACGTGGGGTTCCTCTGGACGCTATAGATGGGTCCATGGTGACCGTTGAACGTGTTGGGACTAATCTTGTCGTGCTGTGTCTTGCCCTTGCGGTTGCACGACAGGATGGTGCCCTGCTCCGTGCCGATCATGTACTTGGCCGGACCGCCGACCTGCGGGTCGTAGTCGAGGCACAAGCCACCGAGAATGCCCTTTGCGCCGCCTTCGTTGCTGCGCGGCTGGAGCACGAGGTTGTCGTCCGCGATCGAGTGGATCTCCGTCGGCTTGTCGGGCAGGCGGCAGTCCCAGACGTACACGTTGCCGTCCGTCGACACGGAGAGCAGCTCGCCGGACTTGCTCTGCAGCCACTTGATGGACCAGACGGGGTCCTTGTGGCTCTCCTCGATCAGGGAGCGCGCCGCCGGGCGGTTGGGCTGGCGAACGTCCCAGTACTGCACCACGCCGTTCCAGCTACCGCCGGCGATCAGGTGCGGGTCCTTGGTGTAGTACTCGACGCAGCACAGCGGCGACGGCGTCACGAGCGTCTCCGAGGGCTCGTTCGGGTTCAAAATGTCCCAAATGTGCGCGTTGGTGTTCATGGTGGAGGTCATGCTCTGGAAGCGCAGGCGCGAGTACGCGACGGCGATCTTGCGTCCGTCATTCTGCCACGAAATGGACACCGCCGAGCGCTTCTCCTCGCTGGGGTCCTTGAAGACGGACACGGTCTTCGCGGTCGGTGGACCCAGCGTCGCGTCCTCGGTCGGCGGCTGCTCGGGGAAGTACTCGCCGTAAATGTCGATCGCGTTGTTCTGCTTCACGCACTTGTCGACGCACTGGTCAACCAGACGCGCACACGACGTCAGGTAGCCCTCTTCGCGCTCCACCTTCTTGCAGTACTTCATCTTCTCTTCAAACTCGCTTGGGTCCACGGCGCCGGGCCAACCGCCCTCGCGGTGCATCTGCGCGTGGTGCTTCAGACGCACGCGCTCCGTGTTCGTCATGGCCTCCGCCAGCTGAGGGACGTTCTGAACCTTGGTCTCGCGCGGGTTCAGCGTTGTGAACTGCGTCTTCAACACGGCCGACGGGGCCACATCGGTGAGGATCTCGCCCTCGTTGGCCTGAAACTCCGGCATCCGCCCAAACTCATGGGCGGCGCGTGAGTAGCTGTAGGTGATTTCCGTCATGCTTCACACACACAAACACGAAACTGCGCGCACTCAAGGGGGTACGAGAATCCTGGCGTGCGGGTTCGTTGAAAGAACAGCAAGGGTATGGAGTGAGAGGAGAGAAGGAGAGAGAGAGAGAGAGAGAGAGAGAGATAGGGAGAAACAAAGTGGGGCCTAAAAGAAAACAAAGGAAAAGAGACACGAACAGCTAACCTACAACAAAATTGAGCTGTCAACGGAAAAGGCGAGAAAAAATGGGAGGAGTCAAAGGAGAGAAGGAAAAGGTGTGAGAGGTGCGTGTGCTTCGTTCTGAATGGAAGAGCAAGTATGATGGGAGGCACTATCAGGATGCCACGACTTGCCACTCGCCTTGTCATGGCAGTCGGTGATACCCAAATGGGGAGCGCTTTGAGGTCTCGCGACCATTCTTTAACAGCTCTCCGCACACAGTGAGTCGCACGTCTACGGAGGGAATGCTGCGCCTTGAAGCGCGCTTCAGCTGCCACATGAAGCAATGAGCAACATCACAGACACAAAGAGAGAAAGTTTCAAGGCAAGTAGGAGGAGCGCGCAGAAAAAGCAACGCGGTGAAAGAAAAAAAAACTCAGCCGAAAAAGTGTGCTGAGAACGGCAAGCAATGTACAACGATAGAACAAAGTCGTAGAGCTTTGTATTGATGGTCGCGGTATGGACACTTTCCCCTCTTGCAATCATCTACGTCGACAGGGCAATCGGTAGAGCCCACTATTCCTTCGTCCACTCCTTCTTTTTGATGCGAAGCCACTTTTCTTCGTCGTCATCGCCATCAGCCGTGTCAGCGTCGGCGGCGGGAGCGTCCTCGTCCGTCGGCGACCAGTAATAGGTGAAGGACGTGACCGACTTGCCATGAATGTCCAGAAGCACAAAGGACGGCGTCACCGTGGGCTCGGACGAGGTAAACGCGCCAGTGATGGAGCCTGGATTGACGAAGAGGTGGCCATCAAACTCCGAGATCTTGGGTGAGTGCGTGGCACCGGAAATAAGAATGTCAGCGCTCAGCTGGCGCTCGACGGCGGCCAGAGAGTCCTTGTCTCCATTGGGTAGCACCTGGTGGCCGTGAATCATGCCGATGACCAGGTCCTCAATCTCCACCGTGACCGTCTCCGGTAGCGCGCTGTTCCACGTGGCGTCATACTGGCCGCGCGTGCAGTAGATGTTCTCGGAAACGCGACGGAAGTACTGAAATGCGTCTTTGGAGCCGACGTTGCCTGTGATGAAGACGGAATGGATGCGACCGGGTGCAAACATGCGCTGAAACGCCTGTGGAATCGCGGTCGCCCGCTGGGGGATGTGCAAATCACCCACCACGAGAACAAGCACCATACTAACAAATTGAGTATTCTTTTGAATAGGCGCACGCGAGTGTGTGAATGCGTCAGGGAACGAGACAGGGAGAGAGAATGATGAACGCAGGTAACGAATAATGAACGCAGACGTGCGCAGGTCGAGAAAATTAGTGATCCCGGGGGTTGTGTGCGGAAGACGACACGGTGCAGCGGAGTCGGGTACACTGGATATCGCGTGTTGATCGCTTCACGTTTGTTTCATGTTTTTTTTTTTAGAGATTGTGGATGAATGTGCGGTCTATGCGCGCCAAGTTCACGGGGCTTGGCGGTTGTATGGTCAGATCAAACGAAAGAGAAGAAACCAATAAAAAAGGCGGAGACAAGTGCGCTGCGTGTATGTGCGCTGGATTTCAACGCTTCATGCGCTGTCTCATGCCGCGCCACGGTACTCTGACGAAGGGACCACTCCGTCAGCTAGCAACTGCTCGACCGCCGCGGCACAAAACCCGCGAACTTCCTCCTCCGTGCCGGGGTCAATACGAATCATGTGGGCGCGCATGTCCTCGTCCTCCACGGTGAACCCACCTGCCGCGTGCATGGCGTGGCCTCGCCGCACCACGCGCTCTATCACGTCGTCGGGCAGCAGCCGGTAATAGGTGGTCGTGATATTCTGGGCGAGGCCCTCCGCGCCGGTCGAAAACACGTGCGAGGCTGTCGACTGGACGGTGCTCAGGTGACTATCGGAGTAGCAGCGCACGAAGCGACGCAGCTCCTCGGTGGACGTTGGCTTCTCGCGGATCTCATCGTTCCACACAACGACTTGGTCGAACGTGATCGCCGCGCTCCCCGGACGTGCGGCAATTTGCGAGGAAAGTGTCGGGTTCTGCTTGACCAGTGCCAGCACCTCCGCCATCTTGGCTTTGGAGACGGCGCTAGTGAGGCCAGACGCGTCGTCGGCGCGGTACTTCTTTTCATCAATGTCAGGCGACAGGAACACCAGCTCGTAGCGGTCCGCAAAGTGCTTCTCGGCGACAGTGCGGCGGTAGAGGGCACTCGTCCCAACGATCAGTATAGGTTTTGTGGGCATGGCAGCCTGTAGGCAAGACAAAGGCAACAACAGTAGCAAGAAAGTAACAATAGCTATACAAGTGTGTGTGTGTGTGTGTGTGTGAATATATGCGTGTGAAAAGCAGAATAGGAATGTGATAGAGCAAGAGAGAGGTTGTACTCGTGGAGGCAACACACATTGTGTGCGCGGACGTACTGGAAGTGGTCTAGACAGGCAAGAGAGGCTACACGGGACCATAGTCACACAGACAGATGGACTGAAGAGCAATTAAAAAGGCATCAACGGCAGATCTCACGTGAGGTAGGTCAGTTTAACCGCTTCGGTTCGATTCCTCTCGCGTTTGGCAACCGGTGAACGTTTTCACGACACGCAACAGCAGACTACTGCTCGTCCAGTGCCACGTATCCACGAGGAACGCGTCGCGTTTGTGTTGTTCTTCTTGCCAGCAGTGCGCATCAATGACCGCTGATCTTTTTACTTTCATTTTTTGACGTGCCTGACACATAAAGACAACGGGCCAGAAGGGGAAAAGCGGTTGCAAGTTTACCTTGTCTATCACTTTTCTTTTCCCCGCATCCGTTTGTTTAAATTTTTGTGTTACGCTGCAATTGTCTGGTGTGTGTGTGTGTGGTGTGTGCGTGTGTGTGCTTCCTCCCTCTCCCCCCCCCCCCCCCCCCCCCCCCCGCGCTCGTCTTTGCCCACAGTGGCGCGAACGCGAGCGATGGTGGAGGACGGAGGGAGGGCTATTCAAGCTTGGGAAACGACTTCAGGTCTTGCAGAGACGGGGCGGTGCGAAGATGGCTGGTGAAGCCGGTCCAGTTGATGCGGCTCTGAATGGTGTCGACATTGTTGCTCTGTACGGAGCTAGCGAGGATCTGCGCTTCAAGGAGTTTCTTCTTCTCCTCGCGCTGGAACTCCTTCGAGTTGAGCTCCAGCTTGTCGACGAACGTCTTGAGCTTGTTGCGTTGGACCGCTGCGTACTTGGCGATGAACGGGTGCTTCATCAGCTGCGAGACGGACCACCGCTCGCTCGGGTTGTTTGTCAGGCAGCACACAACAAAGTCGGAGAAGAGCGGCGACCAGTTCTGCGGCTTCAGCATGTTGCGCAGGTTCAGCTTGGTGTTGTAGTCCCAGAAGTTGTCCTTGAACGGGACGCAGGGGTGCGCACCGTTGCTCAGCTCCAGCATCAAGATTCCCAGCGACCACACGTCCGCCTTGGCGGAGAAGACCAACGCATCCGAGGTGCCCAGGTGCTCGTCCTCGTCCATGTAGCCGTCGCCTTCGGCCACCGACGCCCCAAGGCGTTCCGGCGCCTTGTACAGCTTGGAGCCCAGATCGACACCCGAGCGCCGCACCTCCTGCGTGGCCTCATCAATCACGCACGCGCAGCCAAAGTCGGCCAGCTTGAAGTGCTGGCGGTCAAAGGAGAGCAGCACGTTGGCGGGCTTGAGGTCGCAATGGACCAGGTGGTAATCATTGTGCAGCTCCCAGAGGCCACCGAGAATGTCGGCGGCGAGCATGGACAGCACAATCTCCGGCAGCGCCGTCTGGCGCTCGTAGGCGATCTCCCAGCTCTCCATGGCCTCGTACGATTTCCTGCCCAGCACCCGGCGAGAGCTCAACTTGTGCTTGGCACACACCTTCGCCGCGTCCCCGTCGTAGCTGCGGCTGCCACTGAAGCCTGTCTTGAACGTGGACTGGGTGTTGGCGAGAACGTGGGAGGCCGGCAGCCGGGCAGCCATGTTTTTCATGTCCTCCACGTCGAGCGACATGAGTTCGATAAGAATGCTCAGCTGCAGCTGGCCGCGCTCCATCACGACAACGGCGTTGAACATTTGCATCAAGTGGCGTGGTGCACTGCGCTGCGACTGCATCTGGATCGCATGGAGCTCCTTCACAAGACCCTTCTTTCGGCCCTGGCGCTCTACATTGTTCGTCGCCTCCAGCGCCTCGTTGACGTCGATGCGCTTCAACGCGTAGAGCTTGCCATCGACGCGGACGCAGTACACCTTGCCCTGCGAGCCTGTCCCGACGAGGTGCAGAAACTGTACCTTGTCGAGGTCAAGGGTCTTGTTGCTGTGGCCGATATCGTCGGCTGTCACGGGCTTCTCGCGCGGTGCCTTGCGTCGGCCGCCGCCGCCGCCCGTGTCGCTGCGAGTGGTCGACGCCAGCGACGCCAGCGAGGACGTGCTGCCGTCGGTGACCAAGTGGCCGTGACGCGGCAGGCTGATGGTAGGTGTCGTCTTGGGTGAGGCCGCCTCGCCGTCCATCGAGCTGCCGCCGACCCCCAGCGGGCCGTGCGGCGCCGGCTGAGACCCCTCGAGTGGCCTCTGCGAGAGCACACTGCAGCTGGCGCTCGTCGGTAGCCGGAGAGGCGGTGGGCCGGGCTTGCTCGTCGGCTGCACGGGGCCGCGCGGGGAGCTTACGCTCGAGGCGAGCAGGTCGAGACAGTTCGCGGTGGCACTGCGAAACAGCGGCGGCCGAGTCGGCTTCATGGCGGACGAGAAGAGACTGCTGAAGTCGTCCGGCGCTGGTGCCACGGCGGTGCTCGGTGAGGCGACCGCACCGGAGGTCATGGCGTTGGCGGGTCCCATGAACGGCGTGGAGGCGCTGGACAGCGCGGGGGAGCTGCCCGTGGTGTCGCCGTAGAGTGTGCCTGCTGTCTGCTCAATGTTGCGGATCGCCGCCTCGACGGAATCGAGGTCATTGGCGGAGGCCGACGTGGCCAGCTCCTGGGCTAGTTGCTGCTCGTGCTGCTGCTTTGCCAGGCTGCGGTCGCGCAGTTTGCTCTGCAGGTGCTGTGAGACGAGCTGGTCATTCTCGCCCGTGAATGTGGACTTGCCCTCGAGAAACATGGAGATGCCGTCGACGAGCACGAAAATATTGGTGTTGTGGACGTGGATGAACTTGGCCTCACTGCTCGAGGTGGGTGGGACGTTGTGCGCAGACGTTGTCATCGTGGAGGCCATGATGTTATTTGGCGCAGGCGCGGAGAACTGCGGCGCCGTGGTGATCATCGGCGACTCGATGGTGTCGTCCACATCAATGAAAAGTCTGTTTAGATCATCTTGGGCCTTTTGCTGCACGTGTACCTCGGCGCTCTTCACTTGGGAGGGCAGGTTCAGGTTGAAACCAGGCAGTCCGCCCCGCAACGGCCGCTTCGGACGCATTTGCAGAGAAACGTCTACACAAACAGATGAAAACAAGAACAACAGTATCAACAGCAGCAACAGCAGAAACAGTAACAAAGCAACGGAGGAAAAAGAAGATGTAAGGGCAATAAGAAGACACAAGACGACGAAAGATGTTTGTGGCACGCGGCAACGGAGAGTCCTACACAACGTTTTTCTCGGTCCCCGAGAAGAAACCTCGGAAGAGCGAGAGTACACAACCCTATATGCACTTCGCTACGGGCGTGAGTGCGCACAATTGACTGGGTGGCAGTTCACGGCGCGTAAAAATGAAAACAGAGGACGCGAAACAGAAACGGGGAAGGGAGGGAGACATGAGAAGAGAGCAGAAAGTAAGGTGCGGTTGCAGAGACGTACGCTGGTGTCGACAAGTGAACCAGAGAGAACCAGACAACCACAATGGTCTGTTTGGTACAGACAAACTCAGCACAGTGTTGTTGTTGTTTTTCGACGAGGACGCAACGAGAGAGAGAGAGAGGCAGCGAGCGAGCAAGGGTAGTGTCGACACTCTGCCGACAAACAAAAAGAGAAGAAAGAGTGAGCGCGCCTGGCGACTGCAGCGCAGGCGAACGAGAGGAAGATGGGGGCGATGGAAAAAAAGAAGAAGAAGAAGAATCACGACACAAGTAGACCAAATTGCTTTCTTGCTTTTGGCTACGTCATTCTTATCCCTACAATGTCGCTAGTCGTCATCCTCCTCCACGATGGACTCCTTCGTAAAGGTGGAGCGTGGATCGATGGCAGGTGGGTTTCGCACCCCTTGAACGAGCACGTGCGGCGCTGCATCAGCTGTGTGCGCCGTGCGCGACGCTTGCTCCGCGTAGACAATCTCCGGCACGTACGCGACGGCCTGGAGATACCAGTCTGCGAAGGCAATGCACTGTCCGCCAAGTTCCTCCTGCGAAGAGGCTGGCGGCATGCGCTTCGTCTGCGTTGGCCCAGTGGTGCGGCGAGCACGGGCGTGGTGCGGGTACGTGCCGGACCGACGCGCGCGTTCAATGGACGAAAGAATAATGTCCTGGCCGGGGCTCTCGTTCGCCTGCGTGTCCGAGTCGCTGCCGTCGGAGGACGCGCTGTCGTCAACGTGGCGCTTCGACGCGCCTTCAAACGGCTCCGTCGGGCTCACCTCCTGTGCGGACACGTCACGGCGCCGGCGGTGGCGAGCGCTGGATTGCGTGTGCTGCTGCGAGAACCACTGATGGTTGCGGTAGAGGACGTCAGCCTCGTTGATCGGGTACTGCTCCGAGGTCCAGGCGGCGAGGAAGTTCGTGACGGAGCGGCGCAACGGCAGCTTGGGGTGGACCGCGAAGAGTTCGCACTCGGAGAGGATGGCGGAGAGGGACCAGTGTTGTATGCGTCGCATGCAGCCGACCACCGCACTGGTCTCGAGCTCACCGCTCGGCGTGGTAAAGAGCACGGGGTGCCACTGCGCGTCCACCGCCATGTCGAGTGCCCGCTGCACGTCCTGCTCGCTAAAGTCATCGTTGCTGTTGTGCAGGCTCTGTTGCCAGCTCCGCAGATTCGCCACTTGTACGACGGTGATGCCTTGCGTGCGTGCGTCGGCCCCGCCGGATGGACTCTGCTCCGGCTGACGGGCACGCGCGCCGGCGGCAGTCCCTGCGGAAGCCGGCGCCTCCGCGAGAGCCTCCATCACGTGGCGCGGCAGACGCTCAATGGACAGCAGCGCCACTGTTTTGATGCCAATCGAGCGCAGGAACGGTACCGAGTTCTCCGCGGGATAGGCGCTCCTGTACACACCGCCTGCCACCAGCGCGAAGCTGTCTGGTGGACACCAGCCGTTCTGCGTGGGCCGCACTGGGGTCTGCATTTCGCGTTCGTAGATGCGTCACAGCGAATGTCACACTGACCAACACTAGAGAAAGAAAGGGGAAAATCAAAAAAAAATGTGTGTGTGTGGGGAAGGGGGGAGGGGGGCAAGGATTATGATGAGGGTGGTTATTGTCGTAATAGTAGTGGTGAGCTCGCATTGACGTGTGGCTGACAGCTGATGTGCTGTGATCACTTTCTTTGTACGTACACGGGCGACGCGTCCCAAGTGCCTCGTCAGTTCTCGCGCAAGTGAGAACAATACACACATTCTCGCTCATCTGCCCTTCACACTCACACACTCCCGTGGTGGAAAGGGACGCGAGCGTGGCAAAAAAGCAGTTGGTGGACGCACGAAACTGGCGACGCACCCCAGGGGGTTGCTTTTCTGGCCTCACAGTGCGTGCACGATACGTGTCGATGATTGCTGTGTTGTCGTCTAAAGATTACTGCTTACTCCAAATATTGTTAACGGCACCGCCACCACCAGGCGTACACAGACACGAACACAATAAAACAAAAAAGGCGAGAAGTGGAGGTGCAACGACGCACACACGACAACCAGAGGCAACAACAGTGGCACGAGAAACAAAAGCCATTCCAAAGGCAATAAAAGTGTTCCCTGTTCGGAGCAGTGGATTCAGTTTCCTGCTTTGGCACAGTTCAGTTCTATCTTTTTTTTTTCTGTTTTTCCGACTTTGCTTCTGTGGTGGTTTCCACTTTCTCGTGCGTGTGTGTGTCATTTTTTCTTCTTTTACAGTGTTGCTTTCATGTTCCCTCCTCGCCGGCTTCTGCTCGACATCAAAATCCCGCGGCAAACGTTTTCTCAGCAAACGTGCGCAGACCTGCGTCGCTGTTCATTCCATTTCTTTTCTTTTTTTTTCTTCGCATTGGTTTAAAAAACATCGCATCGAGGGGCCGCTGTCCGTACATGATCAGACGAGCAGACACACGCGCAAAGGAGAGACGAGCGCACTCGACAGGGCAGAGGAGAGGGGCGAGAAAGAAAAGACAAGGAAAAAAAAAACGAGAAGTAAGGAGAAACAGTAGAAGCGAGGAAAGAGAACGAGCAAAGTCATAGCTGCTTTACGCCATGAAGTCTGCGAGAAACGGAAAACAGGGGAGACCGACCAACAGAAATGGAAGTCGATACTCGTTTGTCTTCGAGTTTTCATTTGCCGATGCTCGTCGCTCTTCTCTTCATCTCTCTTCTGCTTTCTTTGGCGTCCATTCCCTTTATTTGTGATTCTGTCCCTCCTGCTTCTTTTTGAGCCCTGCGGAGTGTTTGAGCGTGCGGCAGTTTTTTTGAGTCCCGCACGTCAAATTAGGCTGCCGTCAAGCTGGCGGCAGGCACTTACTGCTGCTGCTCCGGCTGCGTCACGATGACGTCGTCGACCTTCATGATCATCTTCACCACCTGCGTGGCGAGGCGCAGCTGCGAACACTTGCCGCTGAGGGTCTCAAAGACGCGCTGCGCCTTCATGTCGATTGTGCCGCGGTCCATGCAGTCAATGCCGGCGAAGGCGTTCTTGTCCTCCACGTGCGCGCGACGGGCGTCGGAGAGGGCGCGGATGGGGTCCAGGCCGCTGTTGAGGGCCAGGTTGATCGGGATGTTCTCGAGCGCATCGGCGAAGGCGCGGATGGCGTACTGGTCCACAGTCGACACGGCGTCCGCGTGCGCGAGCACGGCGGACGACGCGGCGAGCTCCGCGGAGCCGCCGCCGTAGACGATGCGGTTGTCGCGGATCAGGTTGCGCACCATGCAAATCGCGTCGTGGAGGGAGCGCTTGGCCTCCTCGATCATCATCTTGTTGCCGGCGCGAATGAACACCGTCACGGCGCGGGTGTTGGGGCAGTTCTCGATGAAGATCATGCGATCCTTGGTGGTGCCGAAGCCGACCTCGCGCACGACGCCGCAGGTGCCGAGCTTGTCCGCGGTCAGCTCCTCGAAGCGGGGCACAATGCGGCCGCCGGTCGCAATCGCGATCATCTCCAGCTCCACGCCACCGACCCAGCGCACGGCGGGCAGCGCGTTGCGGTAGAGAAGGTAGTTGGCCTCGTCGTCAAACCCCCACTGGCAAATGACGAGGTCCGCACCGGAGTCCTTGCAGCGCTGCACCTCGGAGCGGAAGTACTCCTGTTCCTGCTCGTGCAGGTCCGTCATGTGCTGCGCGCTGGAGATCTGGATCGTGTGCTTCGTCTTGGGCTTAGGCGGCTCGAAGGCGCAGGTGAGAATGGCGATCTTGGGGTTCTCCAGGCGCTTGGGCATCTGGGGGTGCGAGAAGTCCTTGTCGAGGACGATGCCGTCGACGAGGCACGTGTCCTCGAGGCGGCCGCCGACCTTGCCCTCGACCTTGATGAGGTCCATGTTGACGTCGCGGCGCTCCATGTCGGCGACGGCGAGCACGGCGTCCACGCAAATCTGCGCGAGGCGGTCGCGATCGCGGTTGACGACCTTGGAGTTCAGCGTCGAGCGGGCGGTCTGGAGCAGCACCTCCTTGTCGTCCAGGGGGATGGTGTCGGCCACCTCGCAGAGGCGCGCGCAGGCCACCTCGCAGGCCTTCTCGTAGCCCTCGGAAATGCGGGAGCTGTGGATGCCCTTGTCGAGGAGGCTGGCCGCCTGCTCGAGGAGCGCACCAGCGAAGCAGACCACGCCGGTCGTGCCGTCGCCGATCTCGGAGTCCTGGGACTTGCTGAGCTCGACCATGAGCTGGCCAATCTCGTTGTCAATGTCCATGAGGTCGAGGATGGTGGCGCCGTCGTTGGTCACGACCACCTCGTTGTCCTGGGTGGTGAGGATCTTATCCATGCCACGGGGGCCGAGGCTGCTCTTCAGCACGTTCGCGACGCCGAGAGCGGCCAGAATGTTCATCTTCTGCGCCTCAATGCCGGAGACGCGCTCCTTACGCTCCTGATCCTTGACGATCAGGAAAGGGCGGCCATACTCGTCAAAAGCGAGAGACATGATGATTCAAGGGAGAAAGAGAAAACAAAAAAGAAACGTCCCGGGGGAAGTTCTGCTAGTTGACTGCTTGTGAGGGAAAAGTGTGGCGAAAAGGAAAGAGTAGAATATAGATATGTGGGTGTGTGCCAAATAGCGGGTTGGATGGGTGGTGTGCATACTCTGCGAGAAACGAGTATTTGCTCGACGTGACTAGAGCGGTAGCGAGAGGCGGAAGTATCAAGTCGACACAAGTGTGAGCCTGCGAGAAGATGCCAGCCGGGTGACAAACTTTTTGTTTGCACACAAGGCGGGCGGGCTTCACGTCAGGACTACTGCAATCACTTCTGCGACCACCGATACAGTGGTTATGTTCGATTTTTCTTTTTTTGTGTTGGGTAAAGAGACGATGGTAAAGATCTTCGTTGCGTGCTGCATGACAGTTCTTTTTTTGACAACCGAGCAGAACACAAAAAGTAACAGCCGGCAGCAAAAAAAAAAAAGGCACGGGAAATCATCTGTATGGACTATGTATGAAGCATGTATGAGTAGTGAAACAAACCGTCGCGAAACGGAAACAAAAAGTCAGTCAGCCAGCAAGAAGCACATCCCAGTGGTGAGACACTCGCGCAAAACCCGCAACGGTGGAGATGGCGTTTAGCTGTCTGCGTCCGCAGCTCTGTATCGGTCAGCGCTACTGGATGTGCCATCGGCACGGGTCGTCTCGGTTCCGGCAAAGGCTCGGCGCCAGAACTGCACGATGGAGTTCAGCTGCGCGTCGACCTGCGCCATGGCACGGGAGAGAACCGTGGCGGGGTCCTCCACATCTTCCTCTTCAAACCGCTCGACGAGCACGGAGGTGTGCTGGCCGGAGGACGCCTGCCGCTGCGACTGCGCGGTGCGCGCGCGCTGGAGAGCCGTCGCGTCGCCGCCGAAAAGACGCACAAAATCGACGAGACGGGTCGTGGGGGGCGCCATGTTCGCGCCTGGCTGTGGCGCCCCAGCAATCGTGATGAGCGTCACCTCCAGCTGCGACAGGTCGAATGGCGGCAGAGGAAGCGCGCCGAGCTCGTCGGGCGGACGCATGGGCGGCAGCAGAATGTCGTTGAGGTAGCACTCCGGGCACGGGGCGGGGCTGGCGGTCGCGACAAGGTGCTCGCCCGAGGCCCAGGCGATGCGGTCGATGGGGTACGCGACTTCGGTGCCGCGGTAGCCCTGGTGGCCGGTGCAGGAGAAGAGCGTCGTCGTCTCCCAGTTCCAGCAGCGCAGCCTGCCCTTGGCGGTGCCGCCGACAAAGCCGCTGCCGTCGGGGAGGACGGTGAAGGCCGCACAGTCGGTGGCGATCGGCGGCGGCTTGCTGCGCAGCGCCTTGCCGGATGTGGCGTCGAAGAGATACACGGCAGCGGAGTTGGGCTTGAACGCCACCACGGTCGACGGCGACACGAGAATGCGGGTGCACGGCAGCTCCGAGGAGCGCATGCGCACGGACATGTCGAAGCCGTCGGACTCCATCGTGGCGCGCCAGCATGTGACGATGCCGGCACTGTCAATCGACCACACACGGTTGCTGCCGTTCGTCGAGGCGAGCTCCAGCACAAACGCGTTCTCCCTCACCGTCACCCGCGACACCAGCTCGCACGTCTGGCGGCCGTCCGAGTCGGAGAGCGCGGTGGACCCGAGCAGACCGCGGCCGGCGGTGACGAACGAGTTGGACGCGGAGTGCTGGTTGCGAAAGTGCGGGGCGTCGCACAGGCGCCAGGTCACAATCTTGTTCGAGTAGCCGCCGGTGATGACGTACTCGTCCGTGTTGTGGCGGCGGCGATGCGGCTGGAAGGAGTGGAAGGTAGCCGTGTACATGGGCCAACGGTGCGGCAGCACGCACACGCACGACACGTTCAGCGTGCGCACCTGCGGAGACACGTCGGCGAAGTTGTAGCCGTCGGTGCCCATCCAAATGCGCACCGTGTTGTCGGAGGCGCACGACAGGAGCTTGCTGTCGTCCGAGTTGAAGGCGACGTGGTAGATGTGCGCGGTGTGCGCATCGAGCCGTGCCACTACGGGGAAGTCGGCCAAGAGCGGCAGGCGGAGCTCCACAACGTACTGCAAGTGGCGCGTGACGCCCAGCGCGAGAAGCGTGCCAGCGCGCGAGAAGGTCATGCAGGTGAGTGCGCCGGCCACAGGGCAGGTTTGAACCGTCTGCGTCGGTGGCAGGCAGCGCTCCGCCGTGCCGACGCGCTCGTAGGTCTGGGCGAGGGCCTCCGTGTCGACAACGCAGAGCGACATGCGGTGCACCTCCTCGGAGACGCGGCGCGGGCTGGGCACGCGGAGGGGCTCGTTCGTCGGCGAGACCATGCTCGACCTGCCATGGGGCGTGTCGTGCAGTCGCGGGACAAGGCAGTTGCCGGCCATGGCGGCCAGTTGTCGCAGCAGATGCTCCTCATACTCCGTCGCGCTCGCCACGCGCGTGGGTGGGTTGGCTTCGTTTTGCACAAAGCGCAGTGACACGGACAGGCCGGCCTTGTACGGGATCTTCCTTGTCCGCATCGAGCGGAAGATGGCGTAGACGCCTGCCCGCGTGTGGGTGGTGCTGGGTCCCGTCTCGGCCTCCTCGTCCACCGCGATGGACTGCCCGCCCGTCTGCAGCACACCGCCGCTGGTCAAATAGTCGAACGGGGCCCACACCGCGGGTGACGCCCAGAACGGCGGCAGCACGCTCGAGAAGAGCTGCGTGTACCACGGCGTGCGCAGTGGGAAACGGAACATCTGCAAGTGAAGCGGCGGGACGCTCGCGTGGGCGGCGCTGTCCGGTGCGGATTCGTCCGCGGTGGTGACACCCAAGTTGATGTTGCCGAAGCGGTCGTAGAGGTAGTAGTAGCCCCAGCAGATGGGGTACATGCCGGAGCGAGGCACGAACTCGCCCGTGATGGTCTCCGTGCAAATGTCGAGCACCTCCACGAGCAGAAGAGTCTCCTTCGGCGCCTTGCGCAGGCTGGCACGGTTCAAAGGCAGCGCCAGCTCGGCCTCCCACGACGGGGCGCGCGCCTGCCGCTGGCGCATGTCGAAAAGGTGCGTGATGGCGAAAGGAGCCCCGTTGCGCGCCGACACGAGGTTCTCCCCGGTGCGGCCGTTCATGAGCCACACGCGCGCAAACGGGTGCACCACGTTCACATCCGCGTGCATAGGGCCCATGCCGTGAATGGTCACGTACAGGCACTCCGGCAGCGGTGCCGGCGGCGGCGGTGACTTGGGTCGGGCGGGGGCGGCACCCACGTCGCGCTGGCTCATGGACGGCAGCGTGGCCGAGGACATGTCGCCGTCGAACGCACCGGACTTGCAGAAGCCCCGGCGGGTGAGCTCGGTCGTGTCGCTCAGACGGACCTTGCGCGGGTCGACATGCAGCGCCGGTGCGCGCGTCCAGCTCACATCCCCGTAGGTCTGCGCGAGCTGGCGCACAAACGTGCTGGCGCGGGGCACAGCCGGCTCCGCCCCCTTGGGCACGCACCAGGCCGTGTCAGCCAAGCCCTCCCGTGCGCTGTCCTCCGCCGCTGGCGCGTCGATGAGGATGTCGGCGCCGCCGTCGTCTAGGGAGTCGCGCTCGTCGTCCGGCTCACGCTGCGCGCGCCAGTGACGCGGCGACCCGGTGCGTTGTGGCGCCGTGGTGCTGGGGAACCCCTCGCGCTCGTCGTCGTGGCCGGTCTCCGTGTGGCGTCGCCGGTGGTGGGAGTGCGTGCGGCGCGGTAGTGGCTGCGTCTGCGAGACCACGCAAGGCGTCTTCTCGGGCGTCTTCTCGGCCGTTGCGCCGTCCGGGGAGCTCTCGACGCGTTTGGCCTTCTGGTCTGGCGTCAGCGCGTTGGTGCTCTGCGAGGACATGGAGCGCTCCTCGGAGGGGCCACCGACAACCGCCTCCTTCTCTTCGGGTGGCGTCGCGCTGTCCGGTGTCGGACGTACATCGGCGTGGCGCACGACGAGCGGCGGCTGCGCGAGCTCCTGGGCCAAGCGCTTCCGGCGCTTCTTCTTCTCTGCCTCGGCTTTGTCACCTCCAGGCGCTCGACTCGCGGATGGGTGAGTTGCACCGCGCTGGGTCGTAGTCTGGGGGTCCGCCGTGCTGACAATGTTGCCGAGGAAGGCGAACAGGTCGTTTGCCGACGGCGGCCGGGGTGACGGCTCCTCGTCTGACGCATCCGACGCGCTCTCGCGAAAGAGGTGCACGTCGCGGCCCTCCAAGGGCTTCTTTTGACGCTTCACCGCCACCAGCTCCACCGTGGGGCCCGCAGCCGGCGTCGGGGCCGGTGAAGGGGCCGCAGTCGGCTGGCGCGGTGCGGACGGCGCACACGACTGGGCGGCCGGTGTGGTGGGATAGACGCTGCCCGGCGGAGGCTCCGTCAACACCGTCACGGTGAGTGCCGGCAGACGTGCGGCAACGGTGCCCGGCAAAGGGGCCGGGGCCACAGGCAGTGCGGGCAGCTCAGGCGGTGCCCGGGCAACAAGCCCGCTTGGCGGGGTCGTGCCATGCACATCACCGCCGTCCTCGGCTTCGGCGAGTGGCAGTGTGCTGTGCACGAGGGGCGGTGCCGCGCTGTGGGGGCTGCCGCTGCTGCTGGTGCTGCCCACACTGGCTGTCACGGCGCTGCCCGGAATGGAGCCTTGGTGCGCCGAGTGTGACGGCGCCACAAGGGGAAGCACCGGGAGCGACATCGAGAGGGATGTTGTGGACGCGGACGAGGCGGGCGTGGCACGCACGGGTGCGCGCGTCAGTGCCACGGCGTCCACGGCTGGCACGAGGCGTGGCACACCGGATGGGACAGTCAGCGCGGGCGGGGCGACCATGCCCATGGCGTCCGCTGTGGCCAACGGCGGCACGGGCACAGCGACGGTGGTGGTACGCACTGGTTCCGGGGCTGCGACGGGCGGTGGCAATGATACGGTCGCTGCGTGGTGCCCTAGATGCGCAACCTCGGGCACAGCCTGTTCTGCCGTGCCTGTGGATGGGGGCTGCGGTAGTCGGAGGTGCCGGATGCGGTCCAGTAGTGCCGTATCCTCCCGAGAAGACGCGCTCGACGGCGGCACCGAGGATGACGGCGAGGAGGAAGAGGTCGGCATGGTGCACTCAAAGGCCAACTGCGTCGGTTGGCAAGTGGATGTCTAGTTGTCTGTGTTTCTATGAACGTGTATGCGTCTGTCGTGGGTGTGTCCGTATATGCGTAGGTGTGTGTCTAAAGCCAGTGTTGCTAGGCGGGGGGACGAACCTCACACAGGGAGAGAGAAAAAAAGAAGTGAAACGGGGAAAACTGCACCCAAAAAGAGCCACTTATGGTGTCTTCGTGTGTTGATGGGTGTATATATCGTCGCCGAAAGTAGGCTTTCCAATAACAGAACGGTGGAAAACAAAAGTCACATCAACGACACGTGCGTAAATGAAGGGAACATCGAGATGATAAGACAGGAGGGTGGGGGGGGGGGGAGACAGATGGGATGATGCTGACTTTGGGGTGTTGACATAGCAAACTAGAGTCCAGACGCGACGCGCGCACAGACCGCACAGTCTTTGACGCACGTTTGAGACAGGCGGTGCTTCACGAGAGGCACCGCTTAGTAGCGGTCGGACATGCGTGGTGTCCCACCCCGGCGCGGGTCACACAGTTAGGTAGTATAGACCTACCGAAAAGGGAGTTATCGGTGAGAGTCCGTGATCAAAGGGCACATTGATGCAATATGCAGTATGCAGCATGCAGCGGTTTTTTTTTCTTTTCATTCAAGCATGTCTGGAGAGAGGGAGAAAAAGAGAGAGGGAACCGGCGTAGTCCGTCAGAGGGCTGATCGTAGTACATCACGTTCTCGTCGTCTTAAACAGCCGCTGTGTCTGCGTGATTGTCATGACACGAGCTAAAGAAAACAAATGTGGGGATAGTGGGAGCACCACCATCTGCCTTCACGAATTGGTGGAGGCAGGTGTAACTCTCGTCTCCTTGGGAGAGGGCAGGGGAAAAAAGAAGAAAGAAGAGGCATAGAGAATGACATGACGCAGCAAAACAAGCATGTTGCTCGCACACACGCAAAAAGAAGTGAGCGAGCCTAGAGGAAAGCAAATAATCACACGTGAATGTGAAAGATCGGAGGAAAATGGAACGGAAGGGTAACGTCAGCACCCAAACAGAGGCCACACAAGAAAAAGAACGGAAAGTCAGAAAAGGGCCCTTGATTTGACCCACAACGCGCCGCTCGCACAGCACCATCCACGGTATCAGTCACGGCAGAGATGAACAAAGCACACACACAAAAAAAAAAAAAGAGAACAAAAATAACAAAAAGAACAAAGAAAGACAGCAAAGGAGGTCAGAGGGACAAACAAAAGTGAGAGTAACAGTCAGCGGAAGAAGCGGACGAGGACGAGCAGAGTGCCATTGAACACCCTAAAACAACTCGCGCAGACGCGTTCGCGCGGTGTTCAAGTCGTTGTGCGTCCCAGCGAGCACATCGCGGATGATGCCCGCGTCGGCTTGTGGGAACTCCACCTTGAGTGCTTCCATCGGTGTGAGGCGGCTGGGCACCGACGGGGCATCCAGCGGAGGCATCGGGTTGGCTGTCGTCGCAATGACGGAGCTCGTGCTGGCGATCAGGTGCCCTCGACCGAGCTTCTCCATCACCTTGAAGAAGATGAAGCGGCTCACAAACTGGTCGCGTGCGACCGACGACACCTGCTTCACGTACTCGTCACACGTCATCACCTCCGTCGCAAGGCCGTCATCGAGTAGGCGCAGAACATCGTCCGAGGCGTTGAGGTCCGCCATGAGGTCCAGCGCCTGTTCCTGCAGCGGGTCTTGAGCAACGAGGCAGTTGCTGTGCTCCTGGGCGGTGTCCTGTCGCCCGTCAAGCTGGCGCAGAAGCACGCCGACGCCGCCCACGCTAGGCAGGTACTCCTCGAGCTCCGTCTTGTGCGACTGAAGCAGTGTTTTGGCCTTGAGGAGCTCCCTGTTGGACTCGTTGAGGCGCTGAAGGAACTTCAGGGACTGCTCTCGGGTGTCCAGGTAGCTGCTGGCCTTCTCGTTCAGGTCAATCGTGACCTTCTCCGAGGCGTCGCGGATCAGGGCGGACCGGTTCGGGTTCGCGCCCATGGACTGCAGCGCGGCCTCCGTTGATACGTTGGCGGCCTGCGGTGCGCGGTAATTGGCGCTGACAAGCGGGTACTCCAAGTCGAACTGCTCTGTCAGCGCCAGAAGGACTTCGAGGATGGGGTACGGCCGCTCCATACCACGCAAAATGCTGAGACACTCTACCTGAATCGTGCCATCTGGATTCATGACGGGGTACGGCTGCTTCACCTTCTGCTGCCCATCGCGCGGCGGCAGCAGCTGGGCGAGCACGACACGCTGCGGGTAGTCCTGTGAGAACTGCAGTGACACCGCGAGCGCGCTCGTTTGCGCGCTGTTGGGGTTGGCGCGCACGGTGAGATTGCACAAGAGCCTCAGTGGCGCGCCAGAGGTGCGCGAGGACAGCTCCGCGCGCGTGCCGGGAAAATTGTTCACAAACGGGAGGAAGTCGCTCAGGTGCTGCGCAATGGCCGCCGCGGCTGCCGGCGTGTACGCTTGGGCAAGGCGGTCGAAGTTGGCCGCGTCTGCAACGGAGAGAGCCGTCATGATGGCGTCTGCAAATGGACGACTGAACCGTCTCTCTGCGTCTGCGTGCGCGCGTGCGTGTGTGTGTGTGTGTGTCTGGAATGTGGTACTGTCAAGCAGCAAACAGCAAAATGAGTAGCGTACCGGCAAGGAGAACAGAAAAGAAAAGAAGGAGAAAAAACGGCGCGCGGATGAATATTATTTCAACTAGACCTTGGTGTAAACGTCGCAGTGAGAAGAGCGAAGCAGGAAAGAAGGGAACAAGGGAAGGAAAGTCAAGGGGTGCGATGAACGCCGGTGTATCCTCTTCTGACACGCAGGGAAGGGGGGGGGGGGAGTGCGTTTATGCACTTGGATAAACAAGCGGACGTCTCCGTGGGCACGCCCACGGATAGATGCCGCAAGACTCTTCTCCGCTGTGTGAAATGCAGCAAGCGCGCCACCCCTCCTATGCCGTGAGCAGACGGAGAAGCAATGTCAGTGCACTGGGTACGTTGCGCACACACGTGCGTCACCACAGAGCTCCGGCGTTGCGAGTGCACTCACTCACTCACACAGGTGTACAGGGAAAAGTGGTAACGCACACGTGCGACTGCTTTCCGTTGCCTGGCAGGATGAACTACATCTTGTGTCCCTGTCAATGGACGGTCCTGTTTGAAAGGATTGTTTTTGGGTGATATTGCGTTACGGTCACGCATCTGTGTACGGTATGGGCGAAAGACAAAGAAAAGAAAGAGGAATTACAATGCACGGCCACCAGTTTACGGGGGTTAACGGCATGCTCCAACATCTGGAGAATCTCAACCTGATACGCGCTCCCACCAAAAAGTAAACAAAGAGAGGGAGGAGAAGAAAATGCACCAAAAAAGAATGAAACAAATCATTCAGTAAAAAAAAAAATGGACGCTGAGTCGCCGCGGGCCTACTGATATTTACACGGCGCTTTCTACTCTCAGATTAGCAGACACAACGCCACAGAAGTAACAACGACAACAAAAAAAAAACGAAAAACTGCAGACGCGTTTACGACGTGAACAAATAACAAACAACAACTGTCACGGAGAGGAAATTTGCGATTTTTTTTTTCAACGTCAACCTGGTTTTTATGTGCGTCACTCGCTGAGCGCTTCAAACGGAGATTGCCGAGGTGTATTGGGGTGGGCCACGTTCCAGCTGGCGGAGCACGGTCACATAAGCACGCGCCACGCTGGCAGGAAGAAGAAGAGGGAGAGCGCGCGTCCGAGTATGGCAGTTCAGCCTCTTGCGTGAATACACACACACACACACACACACACACACATCCACATTCACATCTCCGTTTCTTTCCGTGTCTGCGTCTCCGCCGATCTCGAACACGGACACGTGCGCTTTGTGAGGTGCCGGTATAGTGGCCATCCTTGACAGCCAACATACACAGGCACATGCACATTCGCGCCGCCATGTTCATGTACGAGCTAAACGGATCAATCACACAGCTAAGCTCCTGATGAAATGCACACGCGTACACACAACACTATACACTCGTGACCAGAGTGCGAGGAGTCCGAGATTGAAAAGCACTAGTCAGTCATTCTGACTTTCCTCGTCTGACTCAAAAAGAGACGTAAAAGAACAATAACACAGAAAACAGAAAACAGAACACGCGAAAAAAAAAAGGCCTAATTTACTTGACCCTAGAAAAAGAAAGGTAGATCAACTGGTTCAGCAAAGACGCTGAGTTGGGGGAAAAGAACGCATGGAAACACCACTCCCCCACGGGTATGCACACAGTAAGATGATGGGAACAAAACAAAAACGAAACCGTGCACGTGACGGATGAGGCAAACAAACAAGAGAAGAAAAAAGAAACAAGCGGTTAAATTGTATACGGCATCTCTTCCGCAAAGAGAAAATTTGTGACCTTGGGGGGGGGGGGGGGGGGGGCACACTAGAGTAGTGAGGGGGGCAGGAGAGGGGGAAAAACACCACAAAAACAGCCATCTGCTTTCTCAAAGCGCAACCACCTCCCAGGTTTATGATTTGGACAAATCTGGAACAGCTACGGTGTTGTTGTTGTTCTCGTTCCTCAGTGATGTTCCGGATATGTGAGATTATCACTGCATATACTTAAAGGGGTGTGTGAAAAAAAAACCAGGACTCCTCTGTGTTTGTGGCACGCTGTCAGCTTTTGTGTATGTCTGTCTGTCTGTGTGTGTGTGTGTGTGTGTGTGTGTGTGTGTGTGTGCTTGTGAGTCTACGCACATCTACCTGTTGTGGCTGTCGCTCGCGAAAGGTCCAATGCCCCCGTTGACTTCATTGCGTCTCGGTCCCATTCCGGCTTGTCTTGTGGCAGCCTGTGACACAATTAACCTCAACGACCGACAGATGCGAGAAACAACGAAGTCCTAGTTGAACGAAAAAAAAAAGATATCCTCGGAAAAAATCAAAGTGCTGCAGTTTATGACGGTGAACATTAGTGTTAGAGCCTCTTCTTTCCTTCTATGACAAAACCAGTACACGAGCGGTTTTGTGCAGAAGACAGTCCAAATGACGAAACAAAACAAAAAAACACAAAGAAACACAATAAAAAAAAACAAAAAGAGCGAATGAAAAACGGTAAGACACGAAGAAGCAAAATGAAAAGAAAAATATGGAGATTGACTGAGGAAGATGGCACGACACCGAAAACGTGGGCGGAGCGAAGAAAAAGGTGTGCAGAGATGGGGAGCGCGCGTCCAACGATCTCGGGGGAAAGGGAGAAAAAAAAACTATTTTCTTGAGTCCTCCCGGCAGCGTGCTAAGCGACTACCGAGAAACTCGAGCAGAGACACGCACTCACAAGAAACAAAAGATGGGAAAGAAATGAGTAAAAGAAAAACGAAGGTATGGTTGGAGGATGGAGGAAGCCGAATGAATAAACGAAATATACGAGGAAATGAAGAGGCCTAGGCACAAAAAAAGAGAGAAAAAAAAAGAAAAAGAGCTAGAAAGGCCACTCAAGTGTGGGATTCATGTGAACATCTGCGAGAGGGTACATGGACATTTTTAGAAATGGTTACGAGGAAACTAGGAAAAAATCAAACAACTGGAGAGGTGCGCGCAATCCGAGTAGTGTGGGCTGCACAGTTGCAGATGACGGAGTCGGAGGAGCGAAAGAGAGGGAGGAAACGGAGCGCGCTCACGTTCTGCGCCTCGTCACCAGTGAAGTGGTTGGGACAAAGAGGCGTGGAATGCGCGAAGGAGACCTGAACAAAAGGAAGACAATAACGAAGAAAAACAGGTCGCAATCGGCGCACATCGATCCCGTCACTCGTCCGTATTTGCGGCGAGACATCAACGATTGCGCGCACGCACACAAAGATATACAGAAGAAGAGGTACACGAAGAGACAGGGAACAAGCGAAATATATCACACACGCAGAACAACAAAAAGAAAAAGAATGACCGTGCTGCTGACGGACGTGCAGCTGATCAGACCACGGCAATACAAGTGTAGTCACGTCGTAATCATGTGTGTGTATGTATAGTGTGTGTGCGCGTTAGTGTGTGTGGGGGTGGGTGGGTGTAGATCGGTGCGTGCGTGTGCGCCTCTGCCGACAGATCGAAAGCGATCAGTCCGCAGACGCATCGTAAACTTTGAACAATGGAGCACAACCCAGCAGACATTTCTGTGAGTGTGTGAACGTGTGTCGACTCGCGCAGTTTTCGAGGCACGGTGCGACGCACCACACAAGGAAGAAAAAAAAAGAGGGGGAGAAAAACAAAGAACCAACATCAAAAAGAAACAAAGCAAAAGGAAAGCAGGTACATTAAGAGGCACGGTTGCTGTCCACAGGCTGCATACCGTACGTGCCACTGAAGGCAATGCGGACACCACAGTTGGTACAAACGCACAGATGGCCATTAGGACACCAGTACGAAATCGTGTTCGGCTCCAGACCGCGCTGGCACTGCGCGCACCCAGCAGCAGTGGGCATAACGGACAACTGCAAAAAGCGACCACAGCTGCACGTGATGCTCGTGAGGCTCGTTGGAATAGAGGTGATGGGGATGGAGGTGCCGGTGGCACCACGCTTGGTGGGATCCGGGTCAGACCCAAGCGACGCGTCGCCAAGTTGGGACGACAGAAAGGGGCCGCTCAAGCCGTGGGACTGTGTGCTGAGGCTCGCCATCTCCCCGGCCTCGCCGACACCGCCGCTGGTGCTACCGTACTTGCGCATGGGAAACTGGGACAGCGGCGCGGCCAAATTGAAGCCAGACGGGCCGGGGGCCTCCGCGGCATCGGCGCTCAGGTGGGAGTAGCTGGAGAGGCTCTGGCGCGGCGCCGTCTCGCCGTAGCTTAGCACGCGCGAGTTCAACGAGGGGCGCTGCGAGACGTGCGGCGCCGTGTCCATCATGGGCGGGGCCATCATCGGAGGAAAGGCGCCGGTCTGCGGCACGCCGGCAGGGACACCGTACATGGCGGGCTGCGCCATCGGCACCATGCCGGTGCGGTAGAGCGAGTTCGGTGGGGCGGCCATGCTGAACGGGTGCAGGGAGGGGCTCACGCTGTTGAAGCTCTGCAGAGAGCCCGTGGACTCGACCGAGGCGCGACGCGAGGCGGCCGCGGCCATCGGCATGAGCTGTGTCATCTGGTTGACTGTCAGCTGCGTGCTCGCGTCGAGGCGCAGCTGCGGCGTGGCGGTCTGTGAGCCACCACCCTCGCTGGTGCGCGCGGTCTCGCGCGGCAGGGTCTGCGAGTTGCTGCCGCGGCGGGAGCGGCCGCTGTGGGTGAGCCGCTCAAGGACGAGCGGCAGCTTCGGGACCCCGCGCAGGTGCTGCCGGGGGATGGTGTTGATGTACACGAGTAGTGCCGAAGCTTGCGCGGCCGTGACAACCCACACATTGTTGATGTCGCAGAGGACACGCTTGGAGAAATCGATGATTGGTCCCACGCTGCTCATGTTGACCATGACAAACGCACACGTACGGTCGCGCAGGTGACTTTTGACGTCACGAACGTGCACTAATTTGCCGTGCGAGCGACCGAGGGCGCGGAGAAGGCATTCAATATCCTCCTCGCTGTAGCTACTGGGCAGTTGACCCATGAAGATGCCAGCCGATTCCTCCGCAATGATTTCGGCGGGGAGCGTCGCCGGTGCCGTGCACTGACGGAAATCCAGTGGCCTGGCCTGCAACACCTGCGTGATGGACGTGTACAGATTGGTTGTCGCACCGGCGGCGACACCACTTCCACCACCACCACCGCCAGCTGTGGCGGCGTGCGGCGTAGTGAGCGTGGAGGTCTGCGTAGCGCGGTCGTCCGTCTCCCCTGCGAGTCCGGCACGACCGCGGCCCGGTAGCACGCGCATGGCCTGAGGCGTGCTGCTCTGCACCGCTGCGCTCGGGTCCGTGACAAAGAAGAGCTGCGGGCACGCGTCGGGCCGCTCGGCGTCCGCGGTGGTGCTGTCACGGCGCAGTGCGTACCGTTCCTGGAAAAACAGTCTCGTGTCGTGCGCAGCCTCGAGTGAGGGTTTTGGTGGGACGCTCTGAGGGCGACGAGGTACGCCAAAGACGTGCGCGGTCGAGCCCATCGGGGCGCCGTCGGTCAGTTTGCTACTCGCTCGTCGAGAGCCAGACATGGCATCGGCCGAGTCTGTTGGTGCATTCCCTGCAAACGTGCCCTTGTTGCTCATGTTCAAACGCGCACAGGTGAGCGAGACGGGGAGGCAACAGAGAAGGAAGGGCAGAGGCGGCCGGTCGGTAGAGACAACAGGAGAACGGAGAGGGCAGGGAAAGAGGGGGAGGGGAGGAAGGACAAGACACAAACAAAATATGGAAAAGATTTCAACGAAGAATACCGCAACAAACGACAACAATCAGTCAAACAAAAGAGAGGGGAAAATAAGATAAAAGAACGAAAAGAAGAGAGAGAGAGAGGTCTGACGCTTCGTTGGATCGGCTCTAGAATACACAACGGGTGTGGTTGGGACAACACGGTTTTGTTTGTGCCTTTTCTACGCGGGAACAAGTGACGGTGAGTTGCTGTTGTTTTTTGAACACCGGAGACGCTCGATGAATGAACAGGAGAAGCGTTGGGCGGGAGGTACAATACTCAAAAAGAAGAAGAGAAAAAAAAAAGAACAATTGTTTCTGTCGTCGGGTCGCTAGAATGAGAGGAAAAGTAAACGAACAGAAGGAGAAAGGGACGGAAACAAAAGAAGCGTGATTTAGAAGGAGACCAAAAATGGAGAACGGGCCAAGCAGAAAGGTTCTTTTCGCACGCACACACGGGGAAAAGACGACCACGGACAAAAAAAAACAGGCCTTCCTGGATTTTTCACAAAAATAAAGGAAAACAAACTTCTAAAAAGACTCGCTCAGAGAACCTCGGTGTACGTGTGTTCGCGTCGCAACCACAGTCAACCCAGAGAGTACGAGCGGGTGGATCAAACCACAGAAACTTCAGCTGAATTAAATAATTAAAAACGGCTGCAACGTGGGCGTGTGTATGAAAGATACATGAAAGGAGAGAGAGAGAGTGCGGCAGGGTGGGGGGAATGGAGTAGAAGATGATGAGGTGGAGGAAATGCCGCGCATGTGAGATTGCAACAAGCTATGTGGTGAGTAGGATCGGAGGACCCGGCCTACGGTGCATCATCCGATTGCACAGCAGAGGCCGTGCCGTGTGAGAGGCGCGCGACCGTGAAAGGTTGCACATTCACAGAAGGTAAGCCGCAGCCAAATTGGATAGCACCTCGACAAAAACAATGATTGTCACTCCGAACGATGCGGTTCGTGTCGCTGGCCCACGGAAATGCAAAAAAAAAAAAGCAGATACCAAACGGCGACTATGTTTTTTCATTTCTTTTCTTTTCTTCTAATTGGTTGGTCCCAAAAAGAAACAAATTGAACACCGAGCGATTGACATGGGCAATGAAGAACAGATGATTTTTTTTTTTTTGCTATACATGATGTATTCCTGTCTTGGGATTTCACACTGATGTGAAGCCAATGAGAACAAACAACAGATTCGTTCCTCCACGGTGGCCTACGCTGGGGGAATGGAGCGCTGCCGCCGACCCAGTGCGGAGGCGTCGCTCTCCTCCTTGGAACGACCGAGCAGCGAGGTGTAGTGCACGGTGTTGGCGGAGGTGGTGCCATCGGGCAGCGCATGCAGCATGTCGATCGACGGGCTGCTGACCGACGGCGACGTGCCGGTCGAGACGCGCGAGGCGGTCGTGGTGGCGTACGCGTGATCGCGCCAAAACGCGTAGACGAGCTCCTTGGCCATCTTGCGCTGCTTCTGCTGCCGCTCTCGGTTATCCTTGTACGCGTCGACGGCGACAGTGGTCTGTCGCGAAAGGGGTGATCGCGCCGCGCTGAAGGCCAGCTCCTGCTCCTCGCGGATGCGGGCCTGCACGAGGGCCGGGCCCGTGGCGGCGACAGCGGTCGGGGAGGCACCGCTCCCAGAGGCGATCGCGCCGTTGTTACCGGCGCCACCCGCCGAGGAGGCCGACGTGGCCGCCGAGAGCCGCGGTTCCTTGCCGGGCTTCGCGCGCTTGCCGCTGCCAGTCGACGGCGGCTTCTCCGACGCGGCCGAGTCGGCAACGGTGGTCGGCTCGCACGCCTCCGCAGCCCACAAGGGAAGCCACCGCACCGTGTACTCGGCGGGCGACAGGTGCGGCGCGTACCGGAAGTTGTCCTCCTCAGTGTCCTCCACGACAATCGTGGCGTTGGTGGTGGTCGCGGTGGTGGTGCTGGCACCGTGCGCGTCGGCGCTGACATTCAGGCGCGTCGCATTCGACGTCGACTTCTCCTTCTTTCCCGCCGTGGCCTCCTTCTCCGCGGGCTCCTCCACGTGCGGGAACAGCAAGTTGGCCGGGTTCGTCAAGAACTGCTGACGCGCGCGCTGCGTGGCGGCCACGAGCGCACGCTGGGCGACCTCGTCCGAGCTCGTGGCCAGGCTGTCCTTCTGGTGACCGCGGCTGCTCGCGCTGCGCGCCGACGAGGAGCCCGCGCCGCGAGACGACGACGGCGGCGTGGTGGTGGTGGTGCCGGCCGTGGCGCTCCCATCCGTCGCGGCTGTCGGTGTGCGGACGTTGTGGATGAACTGCGTCAGGCCCGCCCACTGCTGGCGCAGCGTGGTGAGCCCCGAGCTGAGCTGCGGCGTCGCCTTGCACTCCGCCTTGGCGCTGGAGAGGTCAATGAAGACGTGGTAGTGCACATCGAGGTCGCCGTCGACCATGTCAAGCTGTTGGATCACGCCGTCCGCCTCGGCGCTGAAGCTCGAGTCGGTCAGGCGGTGCGGCGGCGCGGACCCGCTCGACGACGTCACGATGCCGCCCTGGATGGACGGCCTCTTCTTGCGCGAGCGCCCGTCCTTGGTGGCCTTCTCCGTCTGCTCGAGCGCAAACTGCTGCATGAGCTGCTGCTCACTGGCCTGCTCCTCCTGCTTGCGTTGCACAAAGCTGGCGGGGTCGTCCACGGCGAGCTGGCGCTCCTCATCGTAGCGGGCCTGCGCCTTCAGGACGGCGGCCTCGCGCCAGGTGAGGAAGCGCTGCTCCTGCGCGTGCCGGCACCGCTCATCCCACGCAGCCGCGAACTGCGGCGGGACCCTGCCCTCGATCAAGTACGTCGCGGGCTTGGACTTATCGGCCGGCTCCAGAAGGAACTCGGGCAGAAAGAGGTGTGTCGCGTGCCAGCCGGACTCGTAGACGCAATCGTCCTCCTCCTTCCCTGGGACACAGTCGGCGGTGGGGGGTCGCGCGCTGCTGTGGCTTTTCCCACGCGCGCTGGGCGAGACGGGGGCGAGCGGCCCACTCGTGCTGATGCTGTTCGTCGGACCCGCCGGCATGGTGCCGGGCGTCGCCGGACGCGATGCGCGTGTGAGGCGGAGCTCGAACTGGCAGCCGGGGACGCGTGTCTGGATGTCCGCAGCGACGGTCACGTGCGTGTTCTCGGTGACGAGGCACGTGTAGCGGAACAGCAGCGGGCTGCCGCCGCGCGCGAGGCTGCCGTTTGTGGACACCGTGTGCGCGGCCAGCGGGAGCGCCTCGAAGTTCTGGAGCTCGTGATCGGAGCGCGCGACGAGCTTCCACTGTCCGGGGTGGAACAGCGGCGCCGAAGCGACCTCAGCCGGCCGCGCGGCGGCTGGCACGTCCGACACCGGTACGCGCGTGAAGGCGGTGACGTAGTACCCCTTTGTGTTCGGCTGCAAGAGCAGCTGCGGCAGTCGCCCGCTCTCGCCAAACACCAGCTCTTGGCGGTTGTCGAGGTTCACCAGCATGAGTTTTGTGTAGCGGAGAATAGGGTGATCGGCCATCCGCTCCACCATCGGCCCCGGCACGGCGCTGGTGGAGATGGAGGAGCGGCGATTGGTCGTGCTCGGCGTGGCGCTCGACGCGGTGCTGCTGCCACCGGCGCCGGCACCACTGGAACCACCACCACCACCACCGCCTGCTTTGCCGGCGCCGGCTGATTTACCGGTGGGTTTCCCCGGCGCGTTCGGCAGCAGCCGGTGGCGTGCGAGGTCCTCGGTGAGAGGGAGGGTCTCGAGCAAGAGCGTCAGTCGCGTCGGCTCGGCGACCCTGAACTTGCGCTTGAGCCACAGGTACTCCTCGTCGGGCTTTTGCACAGCAACGCGCCGGTCGGCGTCGGTGAGGATGGAAAAAACGGACGACTTGCCGTGTTCCGGGCTCTCTGGCAGCATCTCCATCTCGGCGTTGGAAAAGAACACGATGCGGTCGCTCGGAGAGGTGGCCGGCACACGGAGACGGTACACGTGCACGCCTGCCCCGAGGGAGAACACGGTCGACGAGACCTTCCCCGTGTAGTACACAGGACGCAGCGCGGTCGTGAGGGGGTCGCAGCGGTCCCAGACGTAGTAGGACAGCTCCATCTCGTGCGGCGCACCGACAAGCGGGGCCTCGTCTGCGTGCGCCACGTTGTGGTTGTCGTCGAGCGCCGGCTGTGGGGACTGCTGCGAGGGACGCCGGTCGCCGGCGTTCGCGGCGGCGTGCTCAGCACCACCACCGGGCACATTCGGCGCTAAGCTCCGTGAGGCGACGAGCAGAATGTCCGTCGGCGCCGTGCACGTGATCTTCACCCATCGCACCACCTCGGGGCCCTCGCCGCCGCTCTTGGGATCTCCAGACACGGGAGGACCGGCGGCGGCAGCGACAACAGCCTGGCTCTTCTTGCCCGTCGCTGCGGCAGCCGAAGTGGCGTTGTGCGCTTCTGAAGCCGCACCCGTGCCGGCTGTCTCGACAAACAGCTGGTTGACGTACTGCGCGTCCAGTCCGCTCCACACCAGCAGCGTCTCCATCGCCGCGCAGAACTCCTCCAGCGTAAGCCAGCACATGGTGCGCGCCTCCGGCTTGTCCATCGCCGTCGTCCCCGCGTCCGTGTGGCCGTGGACCACCTGGTGCACATCGGGGCGATCGCGCTCGCGGGCGAACAGGCCCTCGGCGAGGTCAGTGTGCGGCGTCGTCTGAACAGCGAGCGCCAGCGTGTGGCGGAATGGCACGATGCGGGCGATGGAGTAGATCTGCACGCCGTTGCCGACGCCAGGGTGGGTCACCTGGGCCTCGGCTGGTGTCTGCCGCAAACCGCAGAGGATCATCGGCGCCGCGGGCGGGATCTCCCCGTGCAACATGGCCGCCGACCCGTCGCCGCTCACAGGCACGAGCAGGCCATCGCCGCTATCGACTGGCGGCTGTGGTGTCTGGCTCCGGCGCGCGGACGAGGACGGGCGGCTCCCGCTCGCCTTGGCGGCCTTGCCACCGTGCGCGCTGCCTGGTGCGGAGTTGCTCGAGGACGGCCGCGAGGCGGACGACTTGCTGCGCCGCCCGCTGCCCGTGTCCTTCTGCGTGCTGCCGCGGCCACCGGCCATCCCGGTCGTGGTGTGGCTGGCTGAGCGATCCGGCATCGGTGGCAGCGGCGGTGCGGCCAGCTGGCGCGCGTACTCGAGGCACAAGGCCGCGGTGTCCACGCTGTCCTTGCGCGCCGTGACGTAGCGCGGCACCCAGTTGCCCAGCAGCATCGAGATGATCACCTCGGGCGAGCGCAGCAGCATGTCCTTCGCGGCCTGTCCGCACACCTTCACAATCGCCTTGGCGAGCAGCGCGGGCCACAGCTCCTTGCGCGAGGTCACCGTCAGTAAGGGGCGGTCCAGCTCGTCCACGGGCAGGGCGTCGTCCACGACAACCTTGCGGTACGCGCCGTCGACAAACAGCTTCACCGCGTACTTGCCGTACGGGTTGTACACGGGGTGGCACGTGCCCGGTGCGTGTGGATACACGAGCTCCCACAGATAGTGGCCCTCGCGCACCAGATACTGCGACTGGTGCACCAGAAGCAGCACACTGTTGAAGCCGCTCATGAAAAACGGCGGGATCGCCTCCAGCGCCTCCAGCGCCTCCGCAGCCTTGAGCTTGTGGCGGAGCGCTGTGCTGTAGCGGGAGCCGATCGCCTCGGCCGGGGTCTCGGCGCAGCTCGCCGTCAGCGTCGGGTTGTAGGGCTGCATGAGCGGCGCCATGGCGCGGTACCGCTCAATGGCCTCGCGCTGCGGCATCGCCTCCCAGCTGACCGTGCCCTGTCCGACAAGGTCGTGCAGCAGCGTGATCGTCTCGGGGTACTCCTCGTAGTGCGGCAGCTCGGGCTCCACCTCCTTGTGGGCTTCGCTCTTCCGGCCGGCTGTTTTGGCGGCGGGGGCGACAGACTTGGGCTCGGCCGAGGCCTCCTCCAGGCAGCTCACGGCGCGCTCGCTGTCGGCGGCGTACGGGTGGAGGAAGGGCGTCGTGTTGCGGTGCACCACGGGGCGGAATGGCCGCACCACGTCGGCCGGCCGCTGCCACGTGAAGCGCGACTTGGGGGCGTCGCCGGGGAGCGCAATCTGGGAGTCCATCGAGAGCGCGCGCGCCGGACGCTGCACGCCCTCCTTGCTGTCGCTGTCCAGCACCTTGGCAATCAGCGCACGGCCCTCAGGGTCCACGAACGCGCCGGCGGACTGCCCCTCCTTGGCGGCCCCTTTGCCCTTGCCGGCCTCCTTGCCCGACGCGGAGACTGCCGAGGCGGCGGCGTTGCTGGCCGTGACAGACGCGGCGCTCAGCGAGGCCCCCCAGTTCTCCTGCAGGATTTGCGTGTCATCCCAGAGCGGGAGGGCACAGGTGAGACTCGCAGGCAGCAGCTGCACTGTCGGCGCAGATTCTTTGTTTTTGTTCTGTTTCGGCGGCATCACTGCTCCTAAATTCGGCGCTTCGGTGCTGGCGCACTTGTTTGTTTGTTTTTGGCTCCTGCCTTTTTTCTTTCTCGTGTGGTGTGTATATGTACAAATGTCTGTTTGGTCACTTGCCACCACTGGAAGTGCTAGAGTAACCGATACAGGTGAAACCAGTGAGAGTGCGCCACAGTCACCCAGGACAATAAAGAAAGTGAAAGAATATGTGTGTGAGAGAGAGAGAGAAGGAAAACGTCAGGAGAGAGGGTGCTGCTAGCTAGCAGTGACTGCGCAGAGCCATCAGTAGTCTGCACAGATCAAGCTGAGCGACCGAGCTGGGGAAAGGGACAGAAAGGGAGACGGGGCACTTGCGTGCTTCTCGCCATCACAGACATATGCGAACCAAGTCAGCGATGCACAGCACATGCGTGCTCTCTCGCAAGTCCAGTCAGACACACGTGAGTTCATTGGTGGTTCACACGAACAAGCAGCGGAAAGGCGCCACACGACGATGGCGTCTGTGCCAGTACGCTTGGTATACTCTTTTTTTTTTTTTAACTTTCGTGCATGCCGAACTCACAGCTCATGCGATGATGATACCCTTCTCGTTCAACCAGGTGGGCGACGGCTGATCACAACGGGGATGCTTCTTTGCTTGTTGGAGTCGTATGCTTCTCTGTCGGAACAGGTCCTCATGCGATCCGGGTCTAGTACAACGTGGAGAACGAGGGCGAATGGAATATCTGGGGCGCAATATGATGATTATATGTTTGGTGGTTGCGGTTGTTGTTTTCGGTTATTGGTTCTTTTTTTTTATTGAGTTTTCTGGTGTTGTTGTTGTTGTTGTTGTTGCGGTTGTGGATGGATGCGCACCTGGGTCGCTCTTGTTTTACAAGCGGTCAAGTACATCGCCGAGGTCGCCGCGGCACTTTTCAATGAGCTCCAAAAGCTGGTCATCGGTGAGAGTGGTCTCGATGCCGTAGCCGCGCAGCTCAACGAGCTGGTCGCGGTAACGGTCCGCGCTGGTGGTGCGGGGCGCGGCGGCGGCACCAAAGTCGTCGTCGTCGTCGTCGCCAGCCATGACGTAGCCGGTGAAGCAGGCCTGCTGCGGCACTTCCGGCCTCTCCTCCATATTAGGGGGTTCAAAGTCCTCGGGGAGCTCGCGCAGGGACTTCTCAGCGTTCTCACGACACCGGGCCGCGTAGGCCTTGTGGTCGCTGCGAAACTGTGCCAGCGCGTCGACGTTTGCAGGGGCGCCGGCCTCCTTTGGGTCAGGGTCGCTCAGGAGGGAAATAATGGAGAGGAGGACAGATCTCACCGTCTGGATGGGTGTCCAGCGCATCATGGCGGTTTCTACCTCGTTCATGTCATCGGTGCCGGGGGCGTGCAAAATGGAGATGCACACCTCGCCGTTGCGGCGAGCCTCCGTGTACACATTGGGGTGCCAGAACGTGGAGAGGATGCGGAACGTCGGGGGCTCCATCGGGAACTCCTTCGGGAACGTCATCTGCGCCTTGTACTGACCACCCTCGTAGAGGGAGCCCTTCGGTCCGGTGAACCAGACGATCCACGTGTAAATGTCCCTCTCCGCCTCGACGCGAAAGCCGGCCGGAGGGCTCTTCGTCAGTTCGCGCAGCTGCTTCTGAATGTGGGCAACAGCAGCCATCGTTGTCGCTGCAAAGAGGCACGCGAAAGAAAGAAAGAAAAAAAGGACTAATAAAGCAAGAAAATGGCAAACTAGAACCGACTACAGAACGCACTGAATAGCACGATCGAGGAGATCAACAAGGAAATAGATGCGTCACCAATGTCAGTGCAATCAAACGTCCAAGGTGCACCACGCAATGAGGCGGCACAAGCAAAGAAGAGAACAAAAAGTAGGGGGTAAGTGGTGATGTGTTCAGCTTGGCAGGACAGTACACACGAAGAGAGGGAGAGGGGGGGGGGGGGGGGGGAGAGACGAGGAGCGGATGAGATTTGAAGGAACAAGCCGCATCATCAAAAAACACACTGGCCAAAATGGGTGCGAGAATGGATTAAAAAAAGAGCGAGCAGTATGATCCTCTGCCTTATATGTCCTGGGGTTCAACATACCACGCTGCTCTGGCCGCCCTCCGGGCGAAAAAAAAAACGCACGGATCAGCTGAGATGCCTTGTAAATGGGAGAAGCCCGCGTTCGCCGAACCTTGAGCGTCTCGTAGCAGAAACAGCAGCCCCATTCGAGCCAGCAAAAAGGTGTGCATAGCCACACAAATTAGACGTCACTCACCATGTTGCACGCGTGCCACTGTGTTCTGTTGTGCTTTCCATGTAAGTCTTTTTTTTTTTTGTAACGTTGTTGCGCATCGAGTCGGTTTCACCCACGAGTGAATGCATAGTAGAGAAGACAAGAAACAAAACGCCCACTGGCCACCCAGCGTCAGGGGGGGGGGGGGGGGGGGCCCAA
>JASANQ010001300.1:0-23972 GCA_030849645.1 Wallacemonas sp. Wsd | reverse complement strand
CCCCCCCCACTCAACCTTCATCACAAAGATAGTCTTGGTGCACATGTTGTGGGGTTGCAGTATCAATCGTTTGCGCGGGCGTGCTTGCTCAGGCGTCTTAGGGCACCTGTTGTTGTTGTTGTTCTTCTTTTCTTTTCGTTGCCGCTGTTGGCGTGCTCGCTGTGCGGTCGCTGCGGGCTCGTTAGTAGTCGTCTTCGTCGTCCTCGCCGATATCGCCGTATTGCCAGAAGCCCTTGTGACCTTTGCGCGCAATTTCCTGTGCCGCCTCGTGGCGCTTGAAGGCCGTCGGGTCCACCGTGGACGCGCGCTTGTCGAGGAGCGCGTAGCCGCGCTGGAGCAGCGTCTCGCTGAGCGAGGCCACGTTGTCGTTGGTGGTGACCGTGTAGAACGTGGCACCGGTACCGTCCTTGTACACCGCCTTGGCCTGCACCTCGCCCTCCGCGTACTCGTGGATGGTGTCGACGGCCGCGTCCATGTACATCTCACTCGGCACAGATGTTTGGAGAAACGCGAAGCGCGCCTGCTTCGCGAACGCGGGCGACTCGCGCACGACGGCGTAGTCGGGTCCACGCGGGATGGCGCGGATGGACTTGGGCTTGACGAGTCCCACATTGCCGTAGTCAATGTACTGCACCTCGATCGCCTCGCTGCCCTTCTTCGCGCTGAGCACCTTGGCGCGGCACCACGTCTTGTCCGCCGTGTACTGCGCCACCACCAGCTCGCCGCGCTTCGGCGTGTACTCGGGGTTCTCCACGGTGCGGTTCACGAGGGCCTGGATCTTACCCGTCTCCTTCTCCATGTCGGTCGTGTAGATCTGCAAGTACACAGAGAGGCCGTCTTCGGGGACCTCCGTCACGGCGGCGGTGCGGAACGTGCCCGACTCGTCCACCACACGCGTCAGCTGGTGCGGGTTGGCCGCGGCGCGATCCTGCTCGAGCTTCACGGCGCGCTGGGGGATCGCGCCGGCGTCGGACCAGATGTTCTTCTTGGCCTCGCGGGCGGCCGTCTCGGCGTCGATGAGCTGCTGCTTGAACGGCAGCCTCTCCGCGTTGGCGACGGTGCCGAAGCCGGCCTCGGCGATGGCCACCGCGACGTTGGTGCCGTCGAGCAGCGAGACGCTTGAGATGTAGTTGCCGGCACGGTCCGAGGCGTACACCTGGATGTTGACGTCGCGCTGCTGCACGAGGCCCAGCACAAAGTCCTTGGACTCCTCCGCGAAGGGGTCGGCCTTCTCCTTGCCGCCAAAGCTACCGCCAGGGCAAATGACGCCGCTGACCTTGACCGGGATCTGGAAGTGCTCCTTCGCGATGTAGACGCGCAGGGAGCTGGGGCCGAGCACGAGGTCGACCACGCCGCGCAGAACGGGCGGACGGCTGCCCTGCATGCCGCGCTGGAGGAAGCTGAGGTAGTAGCGGCCGCGCGTCTCGCCGAGGTGGCTGAGCTCGACGACCTTCATCTGGGGCGCCTCCTTGCCGCTGTGCACGCCCTTCCCGGCGGCTTTGGCGGCCTCGTCCGCGGCCTGCAGCTCCGGCGCGATCGAGCACGCGTCGTTCTTGCCGAGGAAGAACTGACCGTAGCCCTGCTCGATGAGCGCGGTGGCGATGCTGCCCTCTGTAGCCGGCAGTGTCACCGTCGCGGCGGGGCGGACCTCGAGCGTCTCGGGCATCACGCGCGCGTACTCGACCACCACGTCGACCTTCTGGCCCACAAAGTGTGAGCGGATGTACTCCTTCGCCTCCCACGCGTAGTCGTTGTACGTCACGCGGGTCTCGGGGGCGTTGCCGTCTTGGTCGCGCACAATGTTCTTGCTCACGCGCACGCCAGCCAGGGAGAGACGGATGTTCTGTCCGGTGGCCTCGTCGCGCACGACGACAATGTCGCCGTGGACCACCTGCACGAGCGTGCCGCTGAACGTGCGGGGCCCCATGTAGGAGGGGCCCGGTGTGCCGTCCTGCTTCACCGTCGGGATGCCGACCGGCGCCTGCGGGGGCGCCACCACCTGCGGCTCGTGCTCGCCCTCTCGCGGCACCGCGGCCGCCGCCTCCTCGTCGCCGTCGGCGTGCGGAGCCGAGGCGGCCCCCGGCTCCTCCGAGGCCGCGGCGCCGGCGTCCTCCGGGCTCGCAGGCAGGTTCGCCCACGTCCCGGCGCGCGCCTTCTGGGCTGCCTCCTCGGCCTGCTTCATCTCGGCGTAGCGCTTGGAGAAGGTCGCGGTGGGGCCGTGGAGCTTGGCCAGTCCGCGCGTGAGCAGGTCCTCCTGGAAGCTGCCCTTGGGCGAGACGACAGAGACGAGGATGTTGCCGAAGTTGTCGATGCCGTCGAAGCGCACATTCACGTTGCGGTGCTGGAGGAAGCGCTCCGTGTGCATCTTCGGCCGCTCCCAGAGGTCACCGAGGTCGAGGTCCTTCACGCTCAGGCCGGTCATGTGCACGGGAAACTGGGTGTTGCCAAAGGGCTCGGCGGAGATGATCAGGACCGCACCAGAGAGGCACTTCTCCACGCGCACCTGCATCTCGGTCCCAATGACGCCCTGTGCCAGCCGGACCAGCTCCTCCTGAGGCACATTCTTCATCGCGCGCACGTTGCGCGCGGCGCCAGGCGCGAAGAGGCCCTTCTTGGCCTTCTCCGCGGCGTCCATGTAGTCGCAGTAGCGCTTGTACAGGGCCTTGTCCATCCGCGCGGGAATCGACTCGGGCACGACCGCGTAGCCGGCCTTGAGCAGCATGGTGGTCGCGTCATCCGCGGCGCCGGCGCCGGCCACGCGAAGGCGACCCGCGCTGCGGTTCAGTGTCTCGATGATGTAGTCCTGCGTGAAGATCACCGGCTTGCCGATAAAAGCGGCGCGAATCAGCTCGGCAGCCTGGTACGCACAAGGGTCCTCCTCGCCGAAATCGCCAGACGGAGTGCGGCGAGCCAGCTTGGGAGCGTTAATGTAACTGAGTGCAACACTCTTGAAGGCGTAGTTGCCATCCTTGAGCTTCGTGACGAGCTCGAAGCGGTCGGCACCTTCCACGGCGTACACAACGTAAGCAACCTGAGCCATATTTTAATGGTCTAGTTCTTTTTTTTTTTCGTTGATTTTGTTGTTGTTGTTGTTGTTGGGTGTGGATGAGTTTAATGAACCAGGGGCGAATCGCAGAGACGCACACAACGACTCTTCGTGTGTCTGTGTGTGTGTGTGAGGTGGTGGTTACACAAGTGAGGGATGTAATAAGAGCAAGTAGGATACCTGCGAGGCGCGAAACAACAACGGAGAAAAGTACACGAGAGTGGGAGGAGGAAGAGCAATGGAGGAGGATGTGTGAGTTTGCAGCGCGCATGCGCGGTTGTGAGGAGCGTTTCGTTTCGGAAACGGTGCACTGCTGTACACGAAGTCCGACAAGTCAGGGCGTGGTGAGTGTAGGGGGAGGATGTAAGTGTAGTGTACAGGGTAATCTAGAGCGAAAGCAAAAAAAAAAAAAAATGTAAGAACAACGGTGTCAACGGCCTCGCGTTTTCTGCTACGCCTCACGCGCTTCGTAGGCCTGCAGCTCATCGTTCAGATTCCGCCACGACACGACTGGCGGTGAGTGCGAAGCTACGGCAGACAGTGTGAAGCCACCCAACGTGGTGGGCAGCTCTTGTCGGGCTTGCTGCAGTGCGTGGTTGTACACGACGGTCACCAACTTCCGCTCAGCCGGGCCGAGGCCGAGGAGAAACGGGTAGCTGAGCTCGTCGAGCGCCGCCCACACGGCAGTCAGCGTCAGAATGGACAGCCGCCGCACGTCAGTGGAGCAGTGCGCCGTGCCGTCCTGCAGGACAGCACACACGCGCGAGAGGCTCGCCTTGGCGAGGGCGGCGCGGGTGTGCGGCGCGCGGAGACGCGACTGGTGCCGCTCCAGAACAGCGCCAATCTCCTGCAGCAAGGCGAGCCGCCCTCGGGTGGCGTCGTGGGCGTGTGGCCCGTGCAGCCAGCGGTCCAGACACTCCGACAGCGCGTTCAGGCACTGGTCGGTCGGCAGTGCACAACCGCCCATGACAAGCGACAGGAGGATGGCCGCCTCCTGCTGCACCTCGACAAACGCGTCGTCGAGGCCGGCGCGGCACAGTCTCAGCAGTGCCGTCAGCTTGGTGGGCAGCCACGTGCGGGCCAGCTTGGGACTGCCTCCCGCGTCCGCGTCGGCGGACGCGGCGCAGGTCGCGACCAGTGTGCGCACACATGCCATCGCACGGCGGCGCACAGCATGCTGCGGTTGCGAAGCCTCCACGCACAGCGGGGCAAGCAGTGCAACGAGGATGTCGGCCAGCTCCGGCGAGGGACGTGGACGGCACATCAGCCCGCGAGACAGCGCCTCCAGGGATGCACACAGCGCGGCGGCGGCGCCGATCCCAGCCGTCGACTGCTGAACGGCCTCCACGAGCTGGTCAAGGGTGGGCGTGGCACTGCTGCCAAGCCACGCGTCGTCCTCGCTGTCCAGGGAGCCTCTCTGCTCCAGGCGGAGTCCCTCCACATCCCTTTCACGAGAGCCGCACAGTGCGTACAGAAGCGACTGCACGCGCGCCGAGGCATCGCGCGCACCAGAGACCGGCGACGCGGGCGTTCGGAGGGGCCCTGCAAACGAGTGGGGAGGCGACGCCGCCCGCCGGCCCGACGGTGCGGAAACGCTGCGGCGACGCGGTCTCGCGAACGGGGACGAGGACGGGACCAGCTGGGCCGCGGGTGGAGACGGAGTGGCATGCAGACCACCCTGTGCAGCCGCGGTCGTCGCGTCGGCAACGAGCGCACCGAAGGCTGTTGGTGGCGGCGGTGAGAGCAGCGCTGGCGCCGTGAGTGGGGGCGAGCCAAGGGCGGCCGGTGGCTCTGGCGGCACGGCCGTGTCCTCGGTACTTTCGTCGAGCTCAGGGTGGGACGCGCGCAGGGCCTCGCTGATCAGTCGTAGGTCAGCCCCCGTCAGCTGCGCACAGGCCTTTGTGAAGGCGTCCGCGACAGTCTCGTAGAGCAGCGCGACGGCGCCGACCACCGCCGACCACACCGGGCTTTTGGTGCGGTGAGGGCCCTCTTGCTGGAGCTCCGCAGCCAGACAACGCAGGACAACCGGCATGACACCCGACTCGGCAAGTTCGGAGGGCTTGTGCGAAATGGCGTACGCCACCAGCTCCACACCGCGAAGGCGCACGGCAGGGGCGGGCTCGGCCGCGAGGGTGTGCGCCAGCGCCGTGCAGACCAGCCCAGCCTCGGTGCCGTGCACCAGCGTGTGCAGCAGGAGCACCGCCACATTCCGCGACGCCTTGCGGTGGCTCGCAGCGAAGCGCAGCAGGACGTCGCACAGGTGCTGGAGGTACGGCCGCGCCAAGAGAGGGTCGGCCATGCACAGGTAGCGCACCACCTCCTGCGCGCTCGCCGCCACGCGCACGTTCGTGTCGTCAAGGAGGGGGACGACGAGCGCCATCAGCGCCTCCTTCTCCGCGGTCGACGCGGCGACCGTCTTGTCGCTGCCAGACACGTGCGCAGGGGCGAGTGCCGAGGCGAGCTGGCGAAGGGCCGCCTCGCGAGTGGCCCAGTCGCGGCTGCGCAAGTGCTCAGCAAGTCGCCGCGCGTCCGACGCATCGCCGGGCAGCGGCACCGGAGGACGAGCGGCGGGCGTCGGACTACGCCCCGAGTGGCGGCGATGTGAGAGCGAATGCGCGGAAGAGAGGCGCCGTGCCGCCTTCGACAAGGAGACGTTCCGCGCCTGGCGTGCCTTTTCGGCCGCCACCTCGAGCAGCTCATCCTCGAGTGTGTGCGCGGCGCGTGGCAGGTCAAAGACCGACGTCGAGCCGACTGACGGTGAAGTGGCGCTCTGCACGGGCTGGCCGGCCCCCATCGCGCCGTCGCCGCGGCTGGAGAGGTCCCGTGACGAGAGCAGGTGCAGCGCCGCCTCGGCCGATGCCCGAGACCGCTCCAGTGCCGCGCGACTTGAGGGGTGCAGGCCGGCACGCACGCGTCCGGCGTCCTCGGGAAAGACGGCCTCAAACGCCACCAGAGTCGTGCGCGCCGTGTTGCGAACGTCCACGTCGGCATCCTCGAGGCCAGTGCGAACGACGCGGCGCAGGGGCACGACGAAGGCGGCAAAACTGCTCAGCTCGCTCGTGCCTTGCACGCGCTGCAAGCGGTGCGTGAGCGTCGTCAGTGCGTGCCGGCGTGTGCGGCAGTGCTTCGACTCGCACGCCTCCAGAAGAGCGCGAGTGGACTCGTAGTTCCAGAGGTCCAGTCGGGTGAGGGTGTCGAGCACGTGTTGCGCGGCCGACACGACGACAAGGGCGGTGTTGGTGGTGCACTTGAACACGGACGGCACCCACCAGCTGCAGATAGTCGCGCCGCTGGCTTTTGCCTCGTTAGCGGAGGCGGCGCCTTCGGCAAAGGCGACGATCACGGCGCAGGCGGCCTTGACAATGGCGGAGCGCGGGTCCGCGAGCTGCACAATCACGGCGCGGCGCAGCCAGCGGGAGACCACGTGTTGGTTCTCCGGTGCCGCGAGAGCCTGCCCGTGCGCCAACACGGTGAGCTCCTCCAGCGCAGCGTGTCGCCGACTCCACTCGTCCCGCTCGAGTGGCTGTGTCTTGGCGGGCAGCAGGACCGCACTGTAGCCGCGCAAGGCGTTGTCGAGCTGGAGACTGGTGAGCTCTTCGCGATCTATCATGGCGTCTACACAATCACTTGCGAAACCAGCAAAAAAAAATATAGAGCAATGGAGGTGAAAACAAGACTGTCGACTGGGACTGGTGCGCATGACGCAGGGAGGGGGGGGGGGGAGGGAGACTAGTAATCGGAAAGCATGTCCAGTGTGGGTGTGCAACAAGTAAAAGATGCGACGTGCGTGAAGATGCTCACGCTTGTGGAGACGCGGAGCTACAAAGGCAATGCGCGACTGCTACCTCGCGACAGGTTCGACTCTAGGGAGCACGTTCGTTTGTTTGCTGGCTTATTTCGTTGCTAGGCGAGTTCTCATAACCCGTCGTTGGTGAGTCGTTATCTTGGTGCATGTTTCGACGTATACTTGTGTGTGTGATGAGTTGCACCGTCTGTTTCTGGAGGGCAAAAATAAACAGAAGAGAGGCTGGGCGCGAGAAGGCACACGCCGCGATCAGTGGAGCAGACTCTCTCACGCGCCCATCACGGCTTGTGCGGCGCGGCAGCCGGCGTTCATCGCGCACGTCACGCTGCCCGCAAAGAGGGAGCTGACCTCCTCAGACGCCGCGCCGGACGCATCGCCAACGTGCAGGTTGCGGACCCCGTCCACACGGTGCGTGTCACGGAGAAACGGGGCAGACGACCCACTGGCAAAGCCGAGCCAGTAGGCGTGCTGCTGAATGTAGGCGTTTTCATACTCCGCCGACTTGCCGGCCTCCAGTGCCCACGTGGACAGCTCGGCCAACTCGCGCTTCTTCGCCATGGTAAGGTGCTTGGCGAGTGTGTGCGTCAGTTGCGCGAAGCGGAACGCCTTCCTGGCGTCGCTCTTGAGCAGCGTGACGTCCACAGCCTCCGTGCCGGGTGTCAGGTAGTCGAGAGGTGCAGTGGTGACGAGCTCGCGACACAGATGCATGCCCTTCCGAAACGCCTCGGTGACGCCGCTCTGCAGCGCCTCGGGCAGGACGACCGGCGCGTCAACGCTCACGCACCGTCGGAGCGGCGCCACAAGAGGGGCGGTGCCAGCGGCCAGCGGCAGATCAAAGCCCAGCTCGGCGACGCCGTTCAGGACAAGCAGCATCGTCATCGCCTCCGGAAAAGAGCCGAGGATGCGGTCCCACCCAAGGCGGTGGTACAGCGCCGTGTCGCGGCCGCCGAGGGGCAGCAGCACAATGAGCATCTCCGCCCGCGGGCCCAGCGCGGGCAGCGGAAAGGAGGCGACGCTGTCCGAGAACGGGGCCAAGTACGCGCCGCGCTGGGCGAACGCGTACATGATGCTGTTCTTGGCGTCGCACAAGTTGACGCGGTCAGTCGACACACGCATGTGCACCTTGGTGATGAAGGGCAGGGCCAGGCAGTCGCGCACCTTGGTCACCGGACAGGTGAGACCACGCGGCACCACGCAGCGGGCACAGCGCTCGCGATGGACTGCCAGCGGCGAGTGCAACAAGCTCTCGTACAGCACGCGTGGAGAGTGCACGGCCCCAGCGGCCAGCACGACACCGTGACGGACGCGAATCGGCACAGAGGCCGACGACGCCCCATTGGGCCGCACGAGAACCTCGCGCACGGTCGTCTCCGTCGTGTCGGCGTCGACGGCGTCGTCCAGGCCGAGGCGCGCCACAGTGAAGCCTGTCAGGACGCTCAGCTGCGGCAGACTGGCCGGCGGCACAGCGGCGAGCAGCGCGGCACTGAGCGGCAAACGACGGCCGCTCGCATCTACGCGCACGCGCGGGCGGAACACGCTGCCTAGCGACCACAGAGGCGCCTCCGCGACCGCCGCCCCCATCGCCGCGGTGCCCACGCCGTCCGCGGTGGCCCGCAGCGCCGTGGCCGCATCGCGGAACGTCCACGAGAGGGGGCTGGTCTGCGCGGCGAGTGGCTGCTCCCCGAGAGCCGGGAGCACGGGCTCACACGGTGTACGCGCGTGCGGGTCCGACTCGACGACCAGGCCCCAGTCTAGCAAGGAGCCCCCGCCCACGCCGCGTCCACGCGGGTATGTCGTGTAGAGCAGCTGCCGATCCCTGTCGGTGCGCTGCCGTCGCGTCTCCGCTTCCTCGGCGTTCGTCGGGGTTGCGTTGGCCTCTTGAAGGTCCTCCGCCGGCGACGGACGGAACGGGCGCCGCGTCACGCAGCCCTCGTCGATGCCGCGTGGCTCAAAGAGCGTCGGCGGCGCAATGGACAGCGCGGTCGCCACGCACTCCGGTGCGAAGCACAGTAGCCGCTGCTTCGCCACGGTCACCTGCCACAGCTCCTGCACGGCGGTCGCCGCGAGCGTGTCTTGGCCAGGCTCGACCAGCAGCACGGTGCGTGAGCGTACGGCGGCCGTCTCCGCTGCGGCAAGCTCGATGAGAAGGCGCTGGCAGGCCGCGAGCCCGCCAGGGCCAGCACCGACGACGACGTAATCGACCTCGCGGATGTCCTGCGTGACGGCGGTGAGTGACTGGTACCGTGGCCTGCGATCGTATGGAGAGCGCGTGCGGAGTCGGGCATGCCAAAATGTGATCAGCGCGATCACAAACACAGCGATCCACATCAACATGTTTGGAAGTTCTTTGGCGTCGATGAGAGGTGAGGACAAGTCAACGGTAACGCCGAGGATGATATTGTAAAGCGCTATTCTGAGCTGTTCTGGGCGACGATGGCGGCGTTCAGGACTTGTTGCTTTCGGGACAGTTAGACGGAGAAGAAGGGTGGGGATGGGAATGGGGAAGGGGATGGGCACGGGAACGATTGGGTGGCAGAGAAAAACGGAAGCATCCGCGCAGCTGTTTGCACAGGGCGGCAGTGTGACGTTACGCAAAACAGTGCTCGCGCAGACTCCCGTCAAGCCGCATACAGAAACTGCCCAAGGTGGGGATACTACGAAAATAAGCTCGCAGCGAGACGGCGAGAAGGCACGCGTCGGTGGCTTGGATTCATCCTGCACCTGTCAGCGTGAAAAGTACACGTGTCACAGGGCATATGATCTCGATGGGCTTTCCATTGCATTGTCTTTTTGAGCGAATGAAGAGAGAGAAAGGGGAAAAAAAAACAGACATGCAAGTAGAGAGCAAGCACGCGTCGAGAAAATATGAATAAACAACCCAACAAGCAACAAAGGCAACAGTAGCCGCGACCACAGACACGAAAGGGGGACGCGCGAGAGTGGTGTTGGGGAAAGAGAGAAACAAAAAAGAGAACGGGGTGCCGTTTCATGGCACGCCTGTATCGACAGAGTGTACACGCGGTTTCCGAATTGGTGGTGACCTTCAGCTTCTTCTCTTGCATCGTGGTATGTTCCCTCTGTTCTCTCTCTTCCTTTTCCCCGCACACACACACACACACACGCTGCTCAGGTAGTAGCCCTTCGCAACGCGCGAGTCCGCCTCACTCCGCTGTTCATCACGACGGTGGTGCCGATGTTTCACCGCGAAATCTACACACATTTTTGTGTTGAGTCGTCTGACCCTTGTTTAATTTTTTGTTTTTGATTGTATATTTTGTCCGCCACCTGTCACTTTGTGAAAGGACTCACACATTTGGTTCACATCGCAGTGACCGCTTGTGTTCCTTCGCTTTTGAACGATGTGATTCATTGTTCGCTCGTGAATTCGTCTTTGCTCTCCATTCTGCTCATCATGGGTATGAGACGCCGTTGTGCTCGCACAGAAGCACGCGCAAAAAAAAAAAAAAAACATGGAGAGAGTCAAGTCTACACACACATCTGAAGAAAAAGAAAAAGAAGCGAGTGGTGACTTGTGATGGAAGACACAGAGCTCAGACACAAAAAGAACTCAAAGTTACTGCAGCGCTCTGGCTGGGTCTAGGAGGTAGCTGGGGGCATGGTGGGGAAAAAAAAACGCTTCAGCAACAAAAAAAAATGGGAAAGGAAAACGAAAGAGGGAAGGCAACGCTCCTATTTACATGTTACTGCTGAGTTCACAACAGTAACGTCACGCGTTCGTCAACAGAGACCATCTTGTCTTTGTACTCTTCTTTTGTTCTTGTGACTTTGGAGGGAAAGCTGTTGTCTGTCAAAGTACAAAGAGCGAGAACCAAAAAAACAAACAACCAACCAAGCAAGCAAAACAAACAACAAGAGTCGGAGCAGGCATTCAATAGTGTAGTACACCACAAAAAAAAAACAAGTACAAACGGAAAGAAAAACACAAAAAAACGAAAGACAGGACGTGGTGTTGATGTTGTCATTGTTTTTGTTTTTGTGCGTGTGTGTGCGTGTGTGTAGTTGAAGCCACAGTGACCATCACGCCTGGCCGAATTTGAAGCTGTTGAGGCACTCGTTGTACTCATCATCGCCGGAAAAGCAGTCCATTTCTCGGGCAGAGATCATTTCGGGCTCCACTTCGCGGCGACTAAGAGTGATACTGTGAATGTCCACATTCGGGTTTCCGGACACATCGGCCAGCGAGTGCCGGTGAGCCGCGAGCAGATCTTGCGGGCTCATCCCAGGCACCTTGGACACACTCTTTTGAAGGTTCTCAGGCACATAATCGTCCTCGTCTTCACCACTCTCAGCGCGACGACTATCCCTGCGTGCGAACGTGGCCGCTGCAAAGGGTTCGTCGTTTTCCTCGAGACGGTCACGATGGTCCATTGTAAACGCAGAATGCAGTGCCTTGTGAGCGGGAAAGAAAAAAGGAAAAAAGAAAAGAAGAGAGGATCGACTAGGTGAGCACTAAACAAGAAGTGTTTGTGCTTGTGTGTTCGCTCCTCGTCCGTTTTATGCACCTATTCGACGATGTTTTTATGTGTAAATGTAGATGTTACTAAGAATCGCAGAGTCCGGTAATACCTAGTTGTAGACGGTAGAACACGATGAAATGTGACGTCAACGAGATACACGGCAAGATGAGAGAGAGAGTGAAGAACAAGCAAACAAAAAGAAACAAGAAAATATAGTTAAGAGGGGGATGGGAGAAATAAAGGCGAAATGGACGCGAGCTCAAGAGTACGTAGTTGGGAAGAACGCACACTACGTGCCACCACGGTGGTACAAGGAGACAGGAGTCAATGAGAGGAAGAAAAAAGTAGGAGGAGGGGGGGAGGAAAGGGAAGGGAAAGAAAGGTGTTGACAGAAACTATGGCGTAGACACACGGAAAACACGACCCGTCGGCCGTCTCTGTCGGGGGACATTCGTCTTATCGTAACACCGTGGCGAGTACAAGCAGAATATCATACGGTCACTCGCACACGGGCATGAGCTGGTGGTGACGGCTGCGGTACGCCAGAACAGATGTAAAGTGGTTCACTGTTGCTTTTAGAAGCACTCGATAGCAAGCACGTACAAAAACAAACAAAAAGGAAAAGCAACGAGCAAAAGAAAACCGAAAAAAAAGAGAAGTACAAAAGTGTGAGGAAAACAAAAGGTGCGCGAGGCAGAGCAACACCGTCCCAACAGACAAGGACAAAGTCGTGAGACAAGACCGAACCCTACGTGAGGTGTGCGAGTCAAAGCAAACAGAAAACACACATACACAAGCGGGGACTCAACTTTCGAAGGAGAGGGGGGCAAACAAATGGCCGTCACCGACATAGAACTTACTTTGAAACTCCACCCAGTGCAGGCGAAGCGCGTGCAAAAAGGCCGACAGAGCCTCCATGCCGACCAGCACGCCTACCGTCGCAGCCAGCCACACTACGACACCAAGTCCAATCGCGAGGCCGGTTGTGTCGACGCTCAGCGGGGCCACCACGGCAAAGTTGAAGAAAACCTCCGACAGCTGCGCGTGCGCCAGCGAGAGGGCCCAGAGCCGCAGATAGGAGGCCGTGTTGGAGACACTGCCAAGGACGTACTCGATGGTGTGGATGGTGTAGTGAATCGCCAGCTCCGAAAGGTCAAAGTGAGCGAACTGCGCATCCTGACTGGCCTCCTCGCCGACACGCCAGGCGTCGGTTGCGGCATCATCGTCGTCGGCGAGGACGCGGATGCCAGCATCGCCGGCGTCTGCGGAATCCGCGGCCCCATTGTCGTGGCGTTGGTGGCCAAGAAACGCATCCGTGTGCAGTCCAGCCTCGGCTGTGTCGCGCCGTTCTCGCTGCCTCGCGAGCCACCGCTTGTGTGCACGGTACTCAGTGACGGGCATGCCGAGCAGCATCAGGGGGACCATGGCCACCGCCAGGAGCAGGAGACACACTTGAAAGCCTGCTTGGCCGGCAAAGAGCGGATGCGGTACGACGCCGGGTTGAAGAAAGAAGTTGGTCATTGTTTCGAGAATGCTCGGCGCGTCGTGCGTGTTCGCCCAGCGCGTGCACCACTTGAGGATGATCAGCCACGTCATGTAGCCGAACGTGGACATGAGAAACACCATTTCGGGCACCACCAAGAACCACAGGCGCCGATAGTCGTGCGTCCTCAAAGCATTCAGCATGGCAAGGCAAAGTCCAGAGAGCATGTGCGCAATGCCAACAATCACCGCGGACTTCATCTTCACCGAGTTGTAGTACTCCAGCTTGTTTTCCGTCTCGGCCCACGCCGCGTCCATGCCAAAGGCACAAGCGTGCGAGGGGCGAACCGAGGGTCGCCCGTCCGGCTGCTGCGGCGTGACGTGGTCGGAGTAGCCGTCCATGTTCCGGCTGCTTGCATTCGGCAGCGGTGGCCACACGTAGCCGCTCGCGACGGCGTTGATGGAGAAGCCGAAGAAGTCGTTGTACAGGAAGCCGAGGTAGATGGCAAAGAGCGACATCAGCAGTAAAACATAGCGGCCCGAGTAGATCATGGCCAGCATCTCGTTGAGCGCCGCACCCTCCCAGCTGCGTTCCTTGTAGATGAGGAAGACAGCGAGGCAAAGGAGGAGTGTGCCGTGGCCAATGTCACCGTACATGATGCCAAACAGGTACGGAAAGGTGATGATGGTGAACACGCCAGGATTGATCTCCTTGTAGTGCGCGGGGCCGTAACTGTCCACGATGCCCTGAAAGCATGCAGTGAAGCGGTTCGTCATGAAGTACGTCGGCGGGAGCCCCGAAGGGGTCGCGTTGCTGCGCGCCAGGATAGGACGGGCGAGGCTGCCCGACACATCGGCTGCCACCTCGAGCGCCGCCCTCGCTTCCTGCTCATGCCGCACGGGCACCCACAGCGCGCAGACGCACATGGCGCCGGAGAAGGTGCACATCCCCATCGTGGCGGACACGCGCTTCTCCACGTGAAGACGCGTCTTGAGACGGCGGTGGTGCGGGTACCAGTGGCGTAGCTTCACCTCGCGCTGGCGATGAAGTGCGGACAAGGTGGGCAGCCAGTTCACCGCGGAGGACGTGAGCGCGCCAGACGGAGAGTCGGACTCGGCGTGCGCCAGAACGTCTTCCACGTTGTGCACGGTGGCACCGAGGCCCAAGAGCAGCTTCCTCAAGCGTGAAATGGCCACGACGGAGACGGAGAAGACAGAGAAGACGCAGAGCGGTGCTGCACACTCGGCCTGCCCCCAGTCCGGGAGCGCAAAGTGCTCGTTCTGCACCACGTCCACCGTGATCACCGCGTGCCCCCTGGTGACGCGCAAAGCAAGGCCGCTGACGGCATCGGCGCGCGCGGCCGCCACCGTGCCGACCACGTTCGGCAGCGAAGCCAGGTCGGCCACCGCAGTCGTCGGCGAGGCGGGGCTACCGTGCTCATCGCGTACAGGGCTCTCGCTGCGCCTGCCCCACTGATGCGCGCGGTGCACGGACGAGACAAGGCTCTCGCGAAGAAGGCGGACCTCCGCCGCGGCATTCATCTCGCGGCAAATGCCCTCGATCGACGTGTCCAGGGCCTCCAAGTCGGCCAGCGTTGCCTCAACCGCGTCGACAGCGTCGTCAAGGGCACCCGCCGAGGAGGAGGTCTCCGTCATGACCTCGGCAAGCGGTGCACAGAAGTTGACGTCATCGCGAAACGCGGCGCAGCTGGCCGGTGCCTTCTCCAGGTGCGTCTCGATGGCAGCCAGCTTGCGGAGGGCCTCGTCGCACTGGCGCACTTCTGTGGCATGCGGGCGACTGAACTGTGGGCTGGCGTCCTGCAGATCAATGACCTGCACCTTCCCGAGCAGCCCGAGCTGCAAGATGCTGTCACGAAGTGATTCGCGTGGGACGTACGCGTCCATCCGCAGTACGTCCTCCGATCGCCAGAGACCACCACACGCCTCGGACATGCTCGAACGATAAGAAGTGAGCCGCACAAACACCTAAAAGCAGGAAGAAGGAACGGTGTGGGAGGATGAGAGGAGGGAAAAAAAAAGCAATCGGAGGCAATGTAGCCAAATGTGCCTGCAGTTGTCGACGCAACGCAGTGGGGAGGTAACTGGCACGTGGAGTAAATTTCTGGCAGCCATGGCAGAACGTAGAACGTGGAGAAAAAAAAGAAAGGAGGGAGGTACCAGGGATGGGTGAGGTCGATATCAGATGTGACAACCCAAAAGGTCATCAGTGCGAGTGTCACGTAATACGCAACTAGACAGAAGACTGCAGCGCGCCACATTGTGTGCGTCATGAAGGTAAAATGTGAAAGAGGTGGCGGTGAGCAGCTTGCTGAGTGGAAAATCTGACACACACACGCACACATACACACACACGCATTCCGCATCGCGACACGCATAAGGGACGCGAAAAAAAAAAAGGGAGTTGAAGCGAGGAAAGCGTAACGCAGCGATAAGGGAAGGAGAAAAAAAAAAGAAGCGTTAGCACATCCAGGCACACTGGCACGCGCAACTCTGTGCGCCGGTACTATGTCATCCGGCTAGGCGGCACGGTGGCATTATTGAAGTGGAGCGGGGCACCGGGCTTCACGTGATTGTTCAGCTTCTGGGTCAGCACGAGAATGCGTTTGGCGAAGCGCTGGATTTTCGCGGCTAGCGTCCCGGTGGCGTCATCCATGACGTAGTGGCCACAGTCGTTGCCGATTACTTCGAACTGGAACTTGCCCTGCATCTGGGCGACAGTCATCGCGGTGTCTAGGCGCTCGGCGTTCGCCAAGCACAGCATTTTTGAAATGGGCAACGAGATGAACGCTTGGTCGATGCCATCAAACCAGGTACCCCACACACTCTCCATGCGGTTCAGGTCGGTTTTCCAGGCATAGTGGCCGTCCTCCGTTTCCTTCAGCAGCGAGGGGACGGAGACAGCCGCGCCAGCCGGGGTACGCATGCCGCCGCTGGTCAAGAACCACTGTTCGGCCTCTTTTTCTGTTCGAAACGCGAGCGGCCGACGCGCGAGGAAGTCGCCCATGTGCGCCAGAGACAGCTTCGCCGTGCCCTCGACGGCGTCCACAAGGATGGCCCCACCGACGCTGTCCAGCGCGCTCTTGTCGCCCTTGAGGCCCTGGGCCACAATGGACCCACCCACCGAGTGGCCAAGCACAAAGAACTGGTGCCCCGGGAACAAAGACGATTTCGCAAACTGAAGCACATCCTTGAAGTCCTTGACAAGCACATCCAGGGTCAGAGACTCCTCGCCACCGGCAAAGGTGGAGTCGCCGTGGCAGCGCAGATCGTAGCTGACAACGCACATGTCGATGTGGTCGCCGATCGGGGCGTCGAGGGGGTTCATCGGCGGGCCGCTGTACGGCGGGCTCGCCCCACCACCAACAAGTGTGTGCCGGGCCGCAGGGGCAAGAGGCGCTGGCGCTCGCATCACCGCCGGTGCCGGCGGATGTGCCCGTGGCGGCATGCCGTGGCTTGAGTGCACGGGCTTCACCGGCAGCGCGGACGGCGACGCGGATGTGGCCACCTCCTCCTCCATGGCGGCGGCCGGCTCAGCCACCGCAGCGGGCGGATCGGCGGAGGACGACACCAAACAGCGCGCCAGCCGATAGAACGAGGCGCTGCTCATGCCAGCGCCGTGCACACAGAAGAGCACGGGCAGCGGCGTGTCACGGCCGTCGAGGCACACGGTGGTGCGTGGCGGCTGGAACACGGAAAGCGAAAAGTTTTCGTGTTTCTCATTTTCAAAGACAACAATGGTAGGCTCCATGGGAAGGCTTACACCAACAGAAACGGGAACGCGGCGGGGAAGGAAGGTCGTGGACGATGGCAGAGTGTGTGTGGGACTAGATCACTGACGGGATGAGCAGAAGGCAAAAACACGTGTGTGTGTGCGGAGAGGCGGTGGAGTTGAAAGTAGAGGTGGATGAGGAGAGTGGCATTGAGAATCATGTCGTCGCTTTGTTGTAGGCTCCACCGCGGTTGTGTGTGGTGCTGAACGGGAGAGCTGCGTGGTTCACTGTTGTGGAGGGTGCGGTGGTGCGGCACAAGTTGTGGCTGCTTTTTTTTTTTTTTGGTTGTTGTTGTTGTGTTTCTGTTTGTGTGTCGTTGTGTGTCTTTAGAATGATTTAATGTTGTCCGCAGTGATTGACGATTGTGTTGACAGGCAATAAGCCATGTTGTTAGTCCTCCAACGACGCACAAAGGGAGCCGCCTCCGGGTGTCCTGAGTGCCCGTCGCAAGTGAGCGACCTTGGCCTGAGACGTGTTCAGTCGCGTCTCGAGGTCACGCTGCTGCTGGCGGAAGTCTTCTCCATCGAGGTGACGGAGTGCTTGAAGGTCTTGCACAGTGTTTGTGGCGGCCAGCACATCCATCTGCACGCGCTGGAACTGGGACACCAAGAGAGCGTGCGCCTCTTCCTCGGGCTTCGCATTTGCATTGTACAGCGAGAGACTCATGAGACCGGCGACTAGGAACTCCACACGAGCAGCCTCCGATGAGGAGGTGGCCAGAGCCGAGGCCTCGGACTCCATGACGAGACGTGAACGTTTGCGAGAGCTTCCTGCATCGGTTGTGGTGGCTGTCTCAGCGTTGTGGCTGCTTTGGCATGGCACGGCGGACATCGCCTCACGCCAGTCGCGGTACTCCTCCCACATGTCCAGCTGCGTCTGCACAGACTCAGGCGAGGTTGTTGTAGTGGACGTGTCCATCTCCGCCTGGACAGCAGCCCTTGCGCGAGACAGCGCAGCGACCGGAGGCAGCTTTGCGTGGTTCAAGCGGTCCAGCACAACTTGGAACATAGCACCTAGAGTAGAAAAAAACGAAAACTAGTACGGAAAGAGGGAAGTGTAGTGATAAGGGCCCTATTGGCTGCACGGCTGCCACGTGAGTCCGTGTGTGTATCTTTACGGGAGTTCTGTCACTATTGTGGTTGTACGTTGTTGGGGAGCAAAAGAACAAGAGGGAAAGGTTGGCGAAGGTGGATGGGAGCGCGCGTTCAGAAAGTGAGGAGAGGGCTCATAAGCACCTCATAGCAGGGTATCGTGAACCACATGACACCAATTGTCGCAGCAATAGAGAATGTTCGCGTGCTAAGCATGTGGGGCCAATCAGGTAGAAGAGTCCATTGGGTGAACAAGTGATGACTTGTGCTGCAAGGAGCACACACAAAACAAAGGAAAAAACGGGTGGAAGAGGCATGGAAAACACTCCTTGGTTTCGATAGTTGGAGTAAAGGGACGAGATGACGGATCCGCGGAGACAGCGTGCACGGCGGCTCAGGGTGTGCACCCGCATAACGGGTTCGATTTAGCTGTCAAGAAGCAATCACACAACCACGGTGCGTAATCAAAACATGTGTACCATCCCTAGAAAACAGAAACGAGCTGCAGATCGCACTCCCTAAAAGGGATGAGAGGGGTCAGTGCGAAAGTGTTTGTGTGTGTTTCTCATGACAAATTCGCAGGTACCTGAACAGTGATCCTCATGAATTGAGCAAGTGTTTGTGTGTGTGCATGGTCTTTTTTTTTTTTTTGGTTCAATTACGGTGCCTATCGCTACTTGCACATTCTTTTTGTAGCTACAAGTCTGTCCTGGCGCGCACGGGAGCCGAGGAGACGTCAATTGACTTCCTGGATATTGCGGTACTCATCGGGCTTGCGCTCCTCATTCGACTTGTCCTTGACAGCCTTCTCCGCCTGACGCTTCAGGAACGCAGCGCGATTTTCCACCACGCGCTCAATCACAGAATCGGTGGTCAGCATGCTGCCGGACTCAATCTGGTGGAAGATGCCCAGCTGCTTCGGGACAGCGTACACATCAGAAACAGGCACAACAGTGCTGTCCTCAACCATACCGCCCACAACAACGGAGATGTTCAAGGAGTCGATCAAGTCCTTCGTGACTTCAAGCGGCACGCCCATCACCACCTCGTCCACGTAGCGGCAGGAGAGCACACTCAGCACACGCTCGTTCAGATTCATGATCGGGTAGTTCCGGCCCTTGAACGCGTTGATCGCGCGGTCCTCGTAGACACCCACAATCACGTAGTCACCGAGCTCACGCGCCTGTTTCAGTAGACCAATGTGGCCCACGTGGAAGAGGTCGAAACCTCCGCTCACGTACACGATACGGTCCCCAGGCTTTGGCAGCGAGTTGTTGCTGAACTGCACAATCTTGCGCGAAGTCGTGATGTAGTGCCCTTTTGTCGTCTCGGGAACATTTGCTTGAACGCCAACAGCGGCGTCCTCCACGCTGCCGCCAAGATGGTGCGTCTTGGTGCAAAGGAGCATGCGGCCGACGAGGTCGGTGGTCGAGATGCCCTCTGTGCGCTTAACAATCTTCATGCGGCCGGCGTCGATAATCTCTTGATAGGAGTTTCGGCCGTCGAGACCGACGGAAATGTCATCACCGTGCACAACGTAGTCGATCTCGAACAGGTCAATATCCTTGAGGCGCGTGCAGTACGGTACATTTTCGACAACGTAATGGACCCACTTGCACGCACGCAGCGCCTCGTAGCGCTCCTCCTCGTGCATAATCGGTGGCCCTTTGAAGCGCATGACTTCGGCATCCGTGTGGCACCCAACGAAGATCGTGGTGCCCAGCTTGAAAGCCTGTCGCAGCGCGTTCGCGTGACCAAAGTGCATCATGTCGAAGCAGCCGTCCACCCACAGGCGCACCTCACCGGGCTGCTTAGGTGGGATCGCAGAGATTGAAAACAGCTTGTACTCGTCGTCTGGGTTGCACGAGTTGAGCCACACCTTGCCCTCAGGAACCTGGAAATCGTCGGACATGTTGACCGGAGATAATACTGGAGAACGAAGACGAAGCGCTGACGAGGTGAACGCGTTCGCAAGCCGAACAAGGAGTGCTTTTCTTGCTCGCGTTGTACGGTACAAATTGGTGCGGTGCGCAAGGTGAATTATTTGGAAAAGAAAAAAGCAAATTATGAATACTGAAAGACTACATTCGTTTGACAGGACAGGGGAAACGGCGAGAGAGAGAGAGAGAGAGGGAGGGTTCTGCTACTATTGTGCTAGTGGGTGCTGTTTTGGTTCGCACCAGGCGAAGAGAAGAGGCGCCAAAGTGGATGAAGTTTCGTGGTGAATAGCTTCACCCCGCTACAACATGGAGCATCGCACTGTGTTCTCTCTGGGGTACACCAGCCTGTTACCGTCCGGTGTGCACAAAGGCCTATCTTCACACCTTGTCATGGATGTACCAAAAAAAAAAAAAAAAGCTAATCAGGGCAATACTACTCACAAAGACGTCCTTGCGGATGGAAAGACAAATGAACATGAAAAGGAGAAAGAAAAGGTAAGACGGCATTCGGATGTACCGTTGTGCGGCGGCAGACTCAATACCCGTGCGCGGCGCGCGCTCACTGCCCAGGCCGTGGCATCATCATAACAGGACGACCAGGGGCCACACACTCCGGCTCGGTGTCGTCGCGATTGGCATCGTTTACCACGGCGCGCAGGGCCTTGACGAGCTCGTGCGAGCTGTCGACCGAGGGGTAGTACGTGGCAGGATCACCCGCCAGCACCACTGTGCGTCCCTTGGGCATCAGAGAGGCAAGCGAACTCTGCGTGTTCGCGTCGCCAGCCGTGACGAGCACAGTGGACGGCGGCGAAAAGGTCGGGGCGGCTACCGTCAGTGCGGACACGCTGTCCGCGATCAGGCGGTCCAACGACAGCGCGGCGGCGGTTGTGATCCACTCCAGCTCTGTGCCGCTCGAGGCGGGCTTGAGCAGAGGGGCCACCACTTGGCACGCAGCCGCGCGGGAGCGGAGGAGGCCGCGCTGTGCATACCAGTCCACTGCCGCATCCACCGAGAGCACGCTCGGTGGCCGGCTGGCGAGCTGCGAGAGGCTGGCGAAGGACGGGGCGTCGTCGAGCCAATCCCGCAACGCCACGAGACCGTGTACCGCCTTCTGCGTGTCGCGGTTCACGCGCAAGGCGGCACCAACGGCTACAGCAGTGCCTGCTCCATGGCCCAGCAGAAACAGCTGATGATGGCGAAAGAGGTTGGCCTCGATGTATTCGAGCACACGGGCACAGTCGTTCGTCAGCGTCTCCATATCCACGCTTGAGGATGGCGCACAAGGGTCTGCCGTCGTGCCGTGGCCGCGTTGGTCGTAGGTGATCAAGTAGAGCTCCTCAATGAACGGTGGTGGAGCATTGGGTGAACGTGACATCGGGTGCCGCCCAGGCATGCTCATCGCACGCAACCGCGCTTGCAGGTTTGCCCTGTCCTCCAAGGCCAGCTCAGGCATCAAGGGGGCGAAGGTGTCGCCGCTCATACCGAGGTCGTGCACAGCCACGAATACCGGGACAAACGCGGGTAGACGACGCTCAGGTGAGTACACCTTCAGACGGAGAGCGACACCCATCTCGCTTGGAACGAGAACTTCATTGCACTGCATGGAACGATCGGGGCAGTCAGCAACAAGGATGGTCTGTATCTGCAAAGAGTGTGACCCTCACGTCCTGTATTTTTCTTTCTCTTTAACACAGCACTGGAGGTGAGAGGAAAAGTGAGAGTAAAAGGCTCCTTTGAACAAAAGATGTGGTGTGATGGTTCTTGGTCAGTATGCAAAGCGGCACGGGGGGGGAGAGAGACAGCAGTTAGCAGAGAAATCGTAATTTGTGGCATTTCGATAATTGAAGAGCGAGGAGTAGGAGAGACACAGAGGACGAGACCCAGAAAACCCGGAAAGTTGGTGACTCAAAGTGTACGCGCATGAGCCTCTTCACGGCTTGTGCGATTGTCACTTTGCCCGCTGCAATGCATGTCAAGCAATCGTGTGGGTACTTGAAAGCGCGTGCAACATCATCAGTGACATAATGCACAGGTCTGCGTACACTACAAGCGCTAAAATGTGCAAAGGACTTTTTCATTCATGCTTTGTAGATAAATATATATGTAGAGAGGGAGAGAGCGGCCGCGCAGGAATTTAGGCACCCCCACGACTTCTTCAGCATGTACCTGTTCCTGGAGAGTTGTCTCTCAATGAATACTAGTAGACCTGTTCTGCTTCTGTTGGTGAAAGTGGTGTGCTGCTCACAGACGTGTTCAAAGAGAGGTTAACTAATCTCCTGGACATTGCGGTACTCATCCGGTTTGCGTTCGGCGCTTACCTTGTCCTTGACAGCCTTCTCTGCCTGACGCTTCAAGTAGGCGGTGCGGTTCGCCACTACACGTTCAATCACAGAATCGGTGGTCAGCATGCTGCCGGACTCAATCTGGTGGAAGATGCCCAGCTGCTTCGGGACAGCGTACACATCAGAAACAGGCACAACAGTGCTGTCCTCAACCATACCGCCCACAACAACGGAGATGTTCAAGGAGTCGATCAAGTCCTTCGTGACCTCAAGCGGCACGCCCATCACCACCTCGTCCACGTAGCGGCAGGAGAGCACACTCAGCACACGCTCGTTCAGATTCATGATCGGGTAGTTCCGGCCCTTGAACGCGTTGATCGCGCGGTCCTCGTAGACACCCACAATCACGTAGTCACCGAGCTCACGCGCCTTCTGCAGCACGCTAACGTGGCCTGCATGGAAGAGGTCAAAGCCTCCGCTCACGTACACGATTCGGTCCCCAGGCTTTGGCAGCGAGTTGTTGCTGAACTGCACAATCCGACGGGAGGTGGTGACGTAGTTGCCCTTGATAGTCTCAGGGACAATTGCTTGAACGTCAGCCGCGGCCTCCTCCACGCCGCCCACAAGGTGGTGCATCTTGGTGCACAACAGCATGCGGCCGACGAGGTCGGTGGTCGAGATGCCTTCTGTGCGCTTAACAATCTTCAAGCGACCTGCCGCGATGATCTCGTCATAACAATTGCGGCCGTCGAGACCGACGGAAATGTCATCACCGTGCACAACGTAGTCAACCTCGAACATGTCAATATCCTTGAGGCGCGTGCAGTACGGTACGTTTTCGACAACATAATGGACCCACTTGCACGCACGCAGCGCTTCGTAGCGTTCCTCTTCTTGCGTGATTGGTGGTCCTTTGAAGCGCAGGACTTCGGCATCGGAGTGGCACCCAGCAATGATCGTTGTGCCCAACTTGAAAGCCTGCCGCAGCGCGTTCGCGTGACCAAAGTGCATCATGTCGTAACACCCGTCCACCCACAAGCGCACCTCACCGGGCTGCTTAGGTGGGATCGGACAGGTAGAAAACAGCTTGTACTCATCGTCTGGGTTGCACGAGTTGAGCCACACCTTGCCCTCAGGAACCTGGAAATCGTCGGACATGTTAACCAAGGGGGGGGGGGTGGAAAGAGACCCGGGTAGAAGGTCACGTGCTGCCGTATAGTGCACGACCAAATACAAGTTGCAACGCAAGGGTTGATAAGAAAAAAGATGGCTCAAATGGCCAAATGACAAACAAAAGATATTGAAATGATACGGTTGCAGGAAAATAATTTTCAAAAGGAAGTAAACAGAATGCCGTCTCGGTGCGAGGAGCCTTCCGGGGAGCAGTCAAGCAAAAAAAAAAAAGACGAGAGATCTGAAATAAAAAAGAGGTCGGGTTAGGGATGATAGAGGTCAAATAGACGAAAGATGAGGTGGGGTTGTGTCGCCGTTTGGGTACGTGCGTGCGGTTCAATGTGCACACAACAAGACGGTAGGAGGAATACAACCAGGGAAGCTGTACATGAGGAGAAAGTACGCACACAGCGCTACTCCTTGTGACGACGCACGCAGACAGTTAACCGCGCCTTCGCAAACAGACACTGTGCTTGTGTCTGCTGTGAATGGAGTGCGCGACACGCGGCGGTGGTCGCCCCTCCTACCACTGTCGTAGGCAGATTGTGTGAGAGATTTGCTCACCGTTGAAAGTGTCTGTGGGATGCGTGTGGGGAGCTGTGCGAATACGAACTGCTGTGCTGCTGCTGGTGAGTCCGAGTGCGCGTTTTTTTTTTTGGTTTTGTTTTTAGTAGGACGAAATCAGAAAGAAAATGAGCGGAATAGGTTAGGGCATGTGTGGCCTGAGGCCGACTTACTGCACCACGGCGCGCTTGGTGCCCTTCTTGACCATGATGGCACGGTCCTTGCGGGCGGCCTTGACGCGGCGCTGCAGAAGAGGGAAGGACAGCGCAGGGCTGTGGTACTGCACAATGTGCAGGCGCTTCACCTCGTGGTCGGGGATG
>JASANQ010001299.1:167215-214274 GCA_030849645.1 Wallacemonas sp. Wsd | reverse complement strand
GCATGTCGATCGTGACCTTGTTCGTGGCCAGCGTCAGCAGCTCGACGGAGGTGCTGGTGTAGTCGCAGTTGACCCCGTTCACGTCGCACACGAGCCCGGTGAACACGACCTCACCAGACACGCTTGAGCCTGGCGCGATCTGCTTGAGCGCGTTCTTGAGGATCTTCACGGCGTCGGGGTCGATCGTAACTTGGCCGAGCGCCGTTTGGAGTTTGGCGGGCAGGCGGCTGAGCAGCGACGCCACCACCTTGTCCCAGCCCTGGTCGTACGAGAGCCCGAGCATGTCGAAGAGCGCCGCCGTGTCCACGCCGGTGCCCACGGTCTTCAGCTTCATGCCGTACGCGCACGTGGGGACGTCGATGGCCTCGAGCGCGAAGCCAAAGGCGTTCGTCACGTACGGCACCGCCGCGGTGACGGCCTGCAGCAGCTTCGAGGTGGACGCGTCGCTGCTGGTGTCACAGTCGGCTTGCGCGATGCCCGCGCGCGGGGTCACGGAGAATGTGCAGTCGGTGTCGCCGGTCGTGCACGTGCTGCCGAGGAGCAGCTCCACGGGCTTCGCGAGCAGCTGGTCGCGGAACGCCTTGAGCGTGCTGAACTCGCCGAGCAGGTCGAAGATGCGCGGCACGAGCATGTCGATCGTGACCTTGTTCGTGGCCAGCGTCAGCAGCTCGACGGAGGTGCTGGTGTAGTGGCAGTTGACCCCGTTCACGTCGCACATGAGCCCGGTGAACACGACCTCGCCAGACACACTTGAGTCAGGCGCGATCTGCTCCAGCGCGTCCTTGAGGATCGTCACGGCGTTGGGGTCGATCGTAACTTGGCTGAGCGCCGTTTGGAGTTTGTTGGGCAGGCGGCTGAGCAGTGACGCCACCACCTTGTCCCAGCCCTGGTCGTACGTGAGCCCGAGCACGCCGAAGAGCGCCGCCGTGTCCACGCCGGTGCCCACAGTCTTCAGCTCCATGCCGTACGCGCACTTCGCGTCGTTGGGTGCGACGGTGGTGCCGAGCGCGAAGCCAAAGGCGTTCGTCACGTACGGCGCCGCCGCGGTGACGGCCTGCAGCAGCTTCGAGGTGGACGCGTCGCTGGCGTCACAGTCGGCTTGCGCGATGCCCACGCGCGGGGTCACGGAGAATGTGCAGTCGCCGGTCGTGCACGTGCTGCCCAATAGTTTCTCAAACACCTTTGTGACCGTGGGCTCAAGCGCATCCGGCACCGGCATGTCAATGGCGAGGCCGTCTGTGGCCGTTGTGCCGGCTGGCGTTGTGAGCTGGATAGAGTACGTCGGCTTGTTCGCCACCGGGTATGCGCAATTGAGGCCCTTGGTGTCGCACTTGAGGTCAGGGAACATGACGGTCACCCCAACGATGGTGCCGTCGGGCAGGTCACTCAGCGTGATGCCGTTGGTGTGCGTGCCGAGGTCGACTTGGATGCCGCCGACAGTGATGGAGGTCGGCAGGCTGCCGGCGAGGAGGTCTTTGAGGGTCCAGGTGCCGAAAAGGGTGATGCCACCCGCGACCGCCAGCAGTGAGTCCCACAGCGGTGAGGCCTGGAGCCCAGTGATGAGCTTCTGCGGATTCGTGACTTGGAGAGTCATCGTCGTGTCCGACACGAACGTCAGAGCTGCGCTGGCACCGTACACGGACTGCACGTACGGCAGGGCAGCGTGGAGCGCGGCGAAGAGCTGGACAGAGGGCAGGGGAGTGTTTCCCGCGACCATGTCTGGCAGCGACGTGTACGGGATGTTGCAGGTCGTCCCGCCACACAGGCTTGTCAGGGCCGCCTGCAGCAGCTTGGTGCCCGCGCTGGCCACGGTGCTACGGAGGCGCCAGACAACGTAGTCAAGATCGGTGGCGGTGTCGGTGGTGAGGTAGGCCAGCTTCACACCAGAGATGGGAAGCGTGTAGTGCGAGGACGTGGCGGCCGCCCGCGTCGCCGGTGGGGCCTCCAAGATTCCGTCGAGAAGCACTTCAAAGTCGAGCGTGGCGCCACTGGGAAGCACGCTGCCATCCAGCATGCTGAGCGTCGCACCAACTGTGGCGGGGCTGGACGTCATGGCACGCAGGTTCGCCGCCAGATTCACCTGACTGATGAGACTCGCGTAGCTGGAGCTGGCAAGAAACGCATTCACGAAGGACTCGAGCTTCTCCGGCAACGACGTCTTGCCGGCCAGAACAAAGTAGGGGATGATATCGCCCAGCGTCGCGGCGAGGCTGCTGAGCGAAATGTCGCGCGTGGCCTCCGCGGTGATCTTGAACGATGTCGTGTCCGGGAACGTCATGTCCACCTTGAGTCCGAAGATCTGCGCCACCAGCTTTAGTGCGTCCGCCACACCCTTCAGAAGACTGACATCCTCTGTTGCAATCCATGGCCCTGTGGGTGTGGTGTAGCTCGGCGTCACTGCACTAGCCGTCCCAATGGAGATTGTCGGCAGCATCGCACAAATGTCGGGTAGCTTCGCCAACATGCCGCTAATGATAGAGCCAAATATGGGAATACTGGTTGCTTCAGTGTCGTACGTGACTGAACACGGTGGCGTAGACGTTGCCGTGCCCGGCCCGTAGCTCGTCGCCATGCAGGCATTCGTGGGCTGCTGCGCTGCGGCAAGCATGGAGATATCACTGACGACGACAGTGAGCGGGACTGGTATCAGGAGCCCGAAATCGACTGTTGCCACCACGTTCACCTGCAGAGAGTTGCTCGGGAATGTCGCCGCGATGCTGGAGCCGGTCTCGTACTGCCCGGTGAGACCCCCCTGAAGGAGCTGGACATTGGTCAAGGCAATGCTGTTGATTTTGATATCACTGTACGTAAACGGCGTGGACACAAGCGCAATCGGCGCGTTGGAGACGGTAGGCGTCCAGTCGGCTGTAAACGTCAGACTCAGCAGCAGGCTCAGACACGCTGCAAGGAGGGACGGCATTTTTTTTTGTTGTTGCTCACGAAACTCTACTTATGCCCTGTTTGGCACGCCCTCGTTGTCGTTGAGCTTTTGTTTTTCTCCTTCGAGTTCCGTTTATTTTTGCCAATGCGCACACGACCAAAGATCAGCACAGTGAACGCTGTTTATTTTCCCTTTTCGTGTTCCGTGCTCGTGCGTCTGTGCGTCTGTGGGCAAGCTGGACTCTACGTTTTTTTTTCTTCTTCCTTATTTTTTTTTTTGGGATGTACGGTTGGCTCGCGCGGGAAGAAGATGGTCAACAGATCACGCCTGCTAGTGCAAAGTGTGTCAATTGGATCCTTAGATACGTCCGGAAAAATGCTCCTCAGCGAGGAAGCGAAAAGAGAGCGAAAAATAGGAGAAACAGATACCAATAGGTAGCGATAATGTGGTAGCGGCGGGGGCTAAACGTTCTGGATCTGCTCAACTGAAGATGGTGAGTTTTGATCTCTTGTTTCGTGAAAGAAACGAAGATAGAAAATTATGAAGGGGAGGGGAGAAAAAACGGGCTTATCTTAGAAGGAAAAACAAAACAGAACAAAAGAAACTTAAAAAAACGAGCACTAAATTATAGAAGAAAAGCAAAAAGATGGGTGAAAACTAGATGAAAAAAGAATGCGGGGAAAAAAGGCTTTAAGAGAAAAAAAAAGAGTGAAAAAATGTGGTCTTTGCAGAGTATCACTGTTAAATTAGAGAAAGAGAAAGTTTTTTGTGGCGGAGTTTTTTTTTGTGATTGTTGTGCTTTGCTTTTGATTTTGTGTGGTTGGCGGATTAAAGCGAAAGCAGAACGCGTACAAAGATTTATCTTCGCGGTCAGAATTGGATAAATAGTTTGTGACACAACAGTCGTGCACAGAACGAGAGGGCGAGAAAGGGCGGATGGAGAGGTGAATGAAGTGAATGACGTGCAGGTGCGGCCATAGAGTGGACAACGGTTGTCTTTAGCACGAAAAACTGTCTTGACTTGCAATACGAGGGACCAGCGGCAGTTCAACGGGACTTGACTAGAAGTAGATCGCTCGCGCCTTTTTTTTTTGCGTTTATTTTTGTGCCAAAGAGGTACCCAGAGAGGAAAAATACAAACAAAAAAGCAAAGAAAAAAACACACCGAGCACTGACGCCATCGGCAGGTCGCGCACACCTCCCTCCCGCGTGCAAGGCATCGTCCGGTGCGTGTGGTGCGTGTCTGTCTACGCACCGAGGAGCGTGCCGACGTGGCCCCACAGACCAGCGACGCTGCAGCGCACGTCCTCCGCAGGCTCCGCCGCCACGTTTGCATCGCACACGCCGACCAGCACCGCGTCGATCCACGGCATGAGGTTCGCAGACAGCGCAGGGAAGTACTTGGGCACGACGAACTCCCAATCGGAGACGTTGTCGAGGGAGAGCTGCACCGGTACAATGCCGCCGACAGCCGGGAAGGTGCAGTCCAAGCCAAGCGCGGTACCGCAGCGCATCGAGGGAAAGGCCACGTCCAGCTGGACGCGGACCGCCTCTGGCAACACAGGGGCCTGCGCGGCCCAGTCCCCGAGCCGCACATCGACACGCGCACAGACCTGGCTGACCAGACGGAGCCCGTCCTCGTACAACGCGGGCGGCACCGGCACGAATGGCGCGGCCGTCTGCACGTACTGCGCGCCCCATCCCACGAGCGCCTGCAGAAGCGTCGCCAGCGGCGCCAGGGAGATGGCACGCGTCGTGAGGAAGGACAGTCGCTCCGTCGTGTCCGTGAGCGCGGAGACCTCCACGGAGACACCGGCTGCGTTGAGTATGGCGTTCAGCGCGGGCCCGGCGAGCGCAAAGAGCTGGACCGCCTTCACCGAGGTCGCGTTCGGTGCCAAGCTCGGGTACGCGACGGCAGGTGCGGCGGTGCTCAAAAAGTGGCACCACCCACCGTCAGGCCCCTCCGCGCACCACGGCGTCAAGAGCGCGGGCAGCTGCTGCGTGATGGCGGCCGTGAGCGCGTGCCCAGCACCTTGCAGCAGCGGGTCGAGGTCGGCGAGGCCTGTGACATGCCAGTTCCCCACAGCCAGACCGCCTGCGCTGGGGAAGCCGCAGTCGAGCGCAGTGCCGTGTCGCGGCGCGGTACTCGTGCAGGTGAGGTTCGTGAACAGCACATCCCACTCCACGCTGGCGCCGGCAGGGATGGACAGGCTGGCGTTGAGGAGAAAGCCGAGTGGACCGTTGCGCAGCGTGAACTTGTCCACCAGGACGTCGGCACGGAGCTGACCGGCCATCTCGGCACCCAGCGTGGCGTTGAAGAGCGCCTCCACGAGTGTCACGTAGTCCGCAGTGGAAATGGCGCTGGTGAGCGGGCTGACGTCGCGCACAGGCAGCCCTGGCACGATCAGGCGAAGCGTGCGATTCGCTGTCAGCCGCATGTGAACGGCGGTGGGGTCGGGGAACGACACCTCCGCCGCCACCCCGCCCACCGTACCGAGGGACGCAACCAACTCGTGAAGAGCGTGGAACAGCGTGACCGCGCTCGTCGGCGTGGTGGTCGACGGGTCGGCGGAGAGTGGAAAGACGGGCGGCACCGAGTCCACCGTGGCGCCGGTGGCGAGCTCGCCGACGGCGTCGCAGACATTGAAGACGATCGGGTCCTGACCGTAGATGCTGAGGCGGGCGGTCAAGGTGCACAGAGTGGCGTTCGGCACAAAGCTTGTGGCGTGGCAGGCGTCAGGGCCTCCTGCACGCGACCAGACCGCGTCCCCACAGAGGTCGAGCTGCGCGGCTGTGGGGATGGTCACGAGTCCAAAGAGAGACACACCGACCTGCGCGCTCAAGGACGCGCAATCGGGCAAGTGGACGACGATGGTCGTGTCGTTGTAGGCGAGCGACACTGAGCTCGGCAAGGACACGGTGTTGAGCTGAATGTACGTGAACTTGAATTTGTCAAACTTGAAGTTCTGCGCAATGCGTACCTTTTGAAAGTCAATGGTGTAGTCCTGAAGGAACCCGAGGGAAAGCAACACCATGAAGCACTTCACCACCACGGCGACGGTGGAGGAAGTCATGGCTGCACTGTGCTCTCACACCTTATTTCTTAATTCTTTCTTTTCGGTGTTATTGTGATTTTGTGTTTCTGGACAGTGGCAAGGCGAGAAGCAACCGCGATGCCCGATAAAGGAACGTGCCCCTTTGAAGAAAAAGAAAAGATCACGGTCTGAACACTTCAGACAAGAGAGAAGAGCAAAGCAAAATTGTGCTCCCCGAAGATAAGCAAGGCAGGGAAAGCACGCAAAAAAGCAATGCCAGACTGAGTATAAAAAAAATCTCAAACAGTGTCGAATATGAAGAAGGGAACAGGTGAACAAAAAGGGGGAAAAAAGATCCACTAGGCACAGAGGAAGCAAAGCAAATGCCCTATAATGGGACGATGAAAAAAAAAACAAAAGTGCAAAAAGCAAGGAACTGGTGAAGAGCTATGTCTGGTCGACGTTCTCACACTGCGCCAATAGTAGCAACACCAATGAGACACACAGTATGCATGTACAGATGAATAGAGGCACACAGAGTAAGAAATCCAGGAGAGGGAGTTGAGTGGTGAGGTTGGAGCAAAAACAAACAAACAAACAAACAAACAAGACAAATAGATAGGGCCGGCTACCGGGGTGTCATGAGTTTGCTTTTTTTTGTTCGCACAGTTACCTGACTAGCATGAATTGAGAGGCTCTGCAAGAAGAGCGACACCATCAACAGACACGCTCGCACCGAGGCACCAAGCACGCTGTTTTTCTTCTTCTTGTTCTGCGTCTCCTGACTTTTCAGCAAAGATGCCGCATGATTGGTTTCTTTTCCCTTTTCTCTTCATGCAAGACTACGTCTTGTCACATGGCGAGCGCACAAGACTGACATACTCGCTCGTCTCTCTCTCTCTCACACGCACACACATTTTCTCGTCTTCAGTGGGTGATGGTAAGGCCTGGTGCATCCAGTCCGACCTCGGTGCTGTCCATTGGTGGGTCGCGGCTGAACACAATCGGGCCTGGCCACTGACCTTGCGCGGTCAGCTCGCGGTGGTGCTGCGCCACCGCACAAGGCGTGCAGCAGAAGGAGACCAGCACATCCAGCAAGGTCTGACGAAGGCCGCCCACGACAATGACGGGTGTCAGCGTGGGGCTCGCGTCAAGCCCACCCTGAGCGGCACTGCCGGCCTGCGATGCGCCGCCCCGCTGCAGGCCACAGCACCCGCTGCCGCCGCTCTCGGTGTCGCGCCAGATGTTGTAGCGCCGCCGCAGCTCACGGCGAATCAGAATCGTGTGCAGCTCCACAGCACAGATGGACTTGAACGCGCAGAGCCAGCACGCATCCGCGCACACGAGACCCACGCACACGGGGAAGTAAATGCCCGAGACACCCTGGTAAAGGGTACCAAAGTGCGAGCTGCTCATGCAGTGCGGGCACAAGAACGCATCGAGGGACGATGGAATGTACTCGTCGCAGTCAAACAGACCAGTGCTCCATTCCGCGAGCACAGCCTGCTGTTGTTGTTGCTGCTGTTGCTGTTGTTGTTGCTGGTAGAACGGATACTGTGTGGGCTGACCAAGGGGCATTGAGATGGCGGACGACGGCTGTGACGACCACGCGTCGACAGGGACAGTCCGATCCGTGTGCGCGCTGCCGGCCACGCCGTGCTCCTCACCTTCACGTGTGGGTCCGTGCTGAACGACGGTGGTGGTTTGAGGCTCGCTGAACATGAGTGGCACGCGAATCGAAACGGCAGAGAAAAAAATATGTAAAAGCACTTGCCGCAAGTGTTGTTCAGGAAGAAAATGCTAAGCAACTGTCAAGAAACAAAAGCAAAACAAAAATGAAAACCAAAGGGAAGCAAGTGTGAGGAGAAGGAAGAAGATGTAAGCAAAACGGCAACAACAAGTAAACACGTGGAAGAAAAAGAAAAGCAATGAAACCGCCAAAAAGAAACAAAAGGCGCCGAGTGTTTCACAATAATGTGCACACTAAACAGCGACAAAAACAAAAAAGAGGGGAAAGAGAAAAAGAAAAGAAAAGCAAGCCTGTGTGCAGTGGTGCCTCTCTCTGTCACTCTTTCTGACCCCAATACACCTAGTTCCACTGAATACAGAGGTCAAGCGAGACGAACTATCAAACGGCAAAGGGAGAAGAGAAAACAACAACCCAACTTGGACGAGAACCACGCACTACTGCTCTGCTATCGAGACAGCAAGGAACGAGAGGGGGCAAGGGATGTGAGCGTGAGTGTGCGTGTGTGTGAATTGGAAGGTGAAGAGTGATGGTGTCACTTTTTTTTTTTTTTTGGATGAGCGGGTTGAGTCGCAGATACAACCAGGATAAACACTGGATGCCAAGAGGACGCATGAACATCGAACATAAATCACTCGCCCGCACGCACACAGCGCAGAGAAGCCGGGCGAGGGAGGAGGGAGACGAGGATAACGTGAGAGTGGTTCTGGCGCAAAGGACGAAGTGATAAAACAACAATAAAAGGAGAACGGCAATAGGTTCAACCGTAACAAGGTGGTGTTCCAAAAGAAAGAAAAATGAAGAAGGAAAAAGCTTGCTGAATCAAGCTTGTCATGAGTTGAAAGCTCTGCAATGCAAAGAGCAAGAAGAAAAAAAAAAAGAGAATGTGTGAGTGCAGACGACTGCCATCAAACGAGTCTGATCTATGTACAAGGCAGCAAAGAAAAAAAAAAGCGAAGGCGCAATAAAAAACAAATACAAAACACTCAGACTTCTTCGGCGACAACGATGCTACTGAAATGTGGCAATGCGCCACGAGCGCCGGAAAAAAACACAAACAAACAAACAAACGCGCAAAAACAGGCAAACTCAGTAGTACGAGAAGAAGATGGGAGAACACAAGAGCAACGGCAACAGAAAAAAAAACACATGGCACGAGCAATAGTGCTCATTCTACACATTTCCCCCAGCCTGCTACACACACACACACACACACACACACACACACACTGACACTGCGCATTCTGAGAGGACAAGAGTCGCCCGCCGTCACGCCGTCACGTGCTTCGCGCCGTACAAGGCTTGGCTCTTGCGCAGTAGCTCTTGCAGGTGCGTGGATGGCATCGCGCCAGCACCAGACCCCAGTGATGGCGTACTGTTGACCTGCTGCGGCAGACCACCATTGCTGCGCTGCGAGCCAGCACCAGGCGCGTTCGTCGTGCGGCCGCTCAAGCGTACCGAGTGGCTTCCCGCGGAGGACGTGCCCGAGTGCTCTGCCGTGGACGGTGGGTCTTGAATGCAGAGAAACTGGTAGTACCCGCTGCCTTGGCGTCGACAACTGAAATCGCCCGCGCCATCGCTGCTGTCCATCTCACGCGGTGAACTCTCCTCCGGACTGAGCGCGGTGGCGGTGACGGCAGCTGCGGTGGCGGGGGTGCTGACGCGCACAGCGGCACCCGTCACCGGCCAGGTGGGTGAGAAGGGCAGATTCGACTGCAGCGACATGCTGCGCAGACGCGCTTGCAGGGCCGCGTTGGTCCCGGGCGGTGGCATGCCGATGGCGTCGAAGGCCGCACTCGGGTCCCGCATGAGCTCGGTGGCCTCCTCCTCCTCCTCGCCGACCCACGGTGCACTCGACGAGCTCGGCCGCGCTTCCGTGGTGCGTCGCGACGGGGCGCGTGCGTCGACGGCGTGCTCGGCCTTGCGCTGCTTCGCCCGCCGCTGCTTGTGCTTCTCCTCGGCCTGCGAGGCCAGAAAGTAGAGGTACGCGTCCTTGGCCATGACGCCGCCCTTGTAGCGCCCATAGAAGGCCTCGGTGAGCTGCTTGTGCGAGAGCTGCGGGGCATTCTCCGGCGGTGCGGGGGCCGGTCCGCCCCACCTCGTTGGCGCGTCGGCGGGCAGGCCGGTCACCGACGTACCTCGGCGGGACGTGCGGGACGGCGGTGCCACCTGGCTGCTCGGGGTGCGCTGGTGCCGTGCTTCACGACCGCTGCCGCTACTCAGGCTGCCGCTGCTGGGCCGCTGCGTGCTGGACGACGGGGCGGCCGACGACGGGGCGAGGCCCCAGCCCACCGTCTCTGCCGCCCCCGCCCCGCCCTTCACGAGCGGCCCAGTGCCGTTCTGGTTCTTGTGGGGCCCGTCCTCGAAGGGCGAAAAGGTGATGCGCCGCGTGGCACTCGCGCTGCCTTCGGTGGTGGTCAGCGCAGACGCCTCGACCATGCGCGATCGCTCACGACCGGCCGTGTGGTAGCTCGCCACGTCGCTGCCCACCCCACCGAGCGGTGAGTGGAGCGCGGGGAGTGAGGGGGCTCCGGCCAGGGCACCGCTCTGGCTGCGGCTCAGCACACCGCTGGAGGAGGTGCCTGTGCCGCTCGTCACGCGCGCCCGCGTGGAGCTCGCCGGACTGTTCGAGAGCTGCGAGGCGCGTCGGCCTCGGCTGCCGGTCGCCGACTCCGCCACGGACATGCGATGGGCGGTGTTCACCATGGCGGCCGCGAGCTGCGCATCGAACACGCTGCGGCGTGGGCGGGACTCGGAGAAGTCCGCGCCTTTGCTGTTCAGCGGGTCGACAACGCTCGCGCTGGTGCGACGGCGCGTGAGGCTGTCGCGTGGGGTGGTGGTGGTGGTGGAGAGGCGACTGGCATGCGACATGCTCAGCGAGCTCTCCACGAGCTCCTCACCGCCCCGGCTGACGCTGCCCGCCTGGGGCCTGGACGGGACCGGCACCGTCGCTGGTGCTCGCCCGCCGCCGCCGGCACCGCTCGTCATCACGGCGGTCGCAGAGGCCGCCCGGTCCTCCGGCGTGAGGACATCGCTGATGAAGCCACCGTAGTACGACAGACGTCGCGCCCCACTGCCACGCGTCACAGTCGCGGCCGGCGTGGTCGCGCCAGAGCCGCCCAATCGAGATGCGCTGCCTCCTCCGTTCTGGCCCTGTAGGGGCGTGTCAGCGGTGACCCAGCTCCCTGTGAAAGGAGCCAGCCGTGTGCCGTCGCGGCTTTTGTCCCACGCGGCGTAGCTGTCCCGACGCGCCGCCGATGACAGCATCTGTGCGGCCCGACTGGCGGAAGAAACAGAGAAAATTGATTGGGGGNGGGGGAGAGGAGAGGGAGAAAACAACAACAACAACAACAAAAGGATGGTAAGTCTACTGGAGAGGAGGCGCTGACGAGTGTCCTCGGATCCGCTGAGCTGTGTCTGTCTGACTGTCTGACTGTCTGCGTATATGTGTGTATGTATATGACGAGAAAGTCACAGCAGCACTACTGTGCTGTGCTTTGATTCAAAACAACAAAAAAGAAAAAAAAAGAAACCGAACCAGACCGCCGACGGAGAACAGCAACAGGAAGCACTGAAGAAGGGGGAAAGGAACAGTGTGATAACAACAACAACAACAACAAAAAAAGCAATCTCTAAGCCAAAGACACTCCGCGTGCTGCACAGGTGAGGAAAGAAGGAAGGTGTGTGAGTGTGAATAGTACTGATGGAAGGGGGATTCCCAATGCAGCCAACAAGTGGTATGCACTCTTCTTTTTTTTTTTTCGTGTCCCTCTCCGACACGGACTGTTGTCGTTGGGCCATCAGCACATGGGCACCACCACACACTGACGCACAAGAGCCCCCTGCGAGGCAAACGATTCTGTCTGTCTGTCTCTCTCCTCCGTTGACGTGCTGCTCACACACAAGCACACATACCGATGTTGATTTTTTCTTGTCTTCTCCTTGTGTCTGTCTGTCTCGAGCGAGCCCTTGAATCAGGAATGAACGCACTCAGTTTCTGGAGTGTTCTTTGAACGCATGCATGCCCATACATGTACATGTACATGAAGGTTTGCAAAAAAAAAAAAACAACAACAACAACACGTTGCAAAAGGGTAGTAAAGTAGTAAGAAAAAAAAAGCACGTAACAAAGCAGATTGTACGTTGAAGAAAGAAGACAAATACATACAAACTAGTAAGAGAAGAGAACCATGACGCCATCGGTATTCTACGCTCATACTACCTGTCTGTTTGTTTGTCTTTTTTCCTCTCCCTGCTTTTCAGATTAAAAAATTGAAAACACACACACAAAAAAACTAAAAGAAAAAAAGGGGCGAGCAGCGAGAACAGAATCGTTTTGTCCGATGCTGTCATTTTCTCGCCCTCCCCCCTCCGCCTCTCCTCGCGCTCTCCTGACCGGCTCCACCATGCAGGTCACTGAAAGGGAGGCATCCGACGCGGTTGCTGAATCGACAGCAGCAACGCGGCCGCAAACGCACGTGCGCGTGATGTGTGCTCCTTGTCACCAGCTGACGTCACGCGAGCCGCGCGCCGCTCAAGATCGCGCTGCACATCCGCGCAGCCGTCCCACCACCACGCCTTCACCACCTCCACCACTTCGCTGTTCGGGGTCGGCGGGTGCGTGCTGTTGTACCAGGCACGGAGCAGGCTCAGTGCCTGCGTGGAAATCAGGACCTGCGTAATGGCAAAGGTGCCTGTGATCGTGTCGGCCACCGTGCACTCCCTGTTCCAGCCGTCCTCGCTGCCGTCGCTGCCGTCGCTGGCGTCGTTCTCCAGGCTGGCCGCACGCTCGCCGTCTTCGACAGCCATCGACAGAATCACGAACAGCTGCGACAATCGCAACAGGAAGGCGTTCAGCACCTCCACGCGTGAGTAGCGCATCACCGCCGCCGCCTCCTCCTCCTCGTCGTCGTCTTCCTCCTCTTCGTCTTCGTCCTCCCCCTCCTCTTCGTCTTCGTCTTCGTCTTCGTCTTCGTCCTCGCTGTCGCCGCTGCGGCCGTCGGGCAGAGGCAGTGAGGAAGGAGGAGGGGTGAGACGTGGCACCGTGCAGTCTCGCACGCACGTGTCGAAGTCAGCGCACGTCATCTGCTCGGCGGGCGGCACGGGGGTGAAGCACATCTGCCACGACCGGTCCCGCTGTGCCGCAAAAATGACGGACGGGGCGCCCTCAAAGTGGTCCACCGCGCTGGGGGCACCGGCGTTGTGACGGCGATGCTCGCTGAGGATGCAGCCCTCCAGGCAGCTGGCGGTCGAGCCAACCTCGGCAACGGCGTCGGAGGCCATCAAGGTACACTGAAAGGCATCGCTATCACAGCGGTGGATGAACAGGGCCACCTCCAGCACGAGCAGCTCCAGCGTGAGCAGCACAGGATGTAAGGGCAGCCACGACATGGACTCGGACGGCAAAAGCAGGGACAACTTCTCTGCGGATGAGCCCGCCGCATCAGCGGTGGTTGGCGCCATCGAAGAGGAGGCGAAGGGGGAGTCGACGGCCTGCAGCATGGCGAGCGCCCCGGGCATGGTCATGGTGCGCAGCCAGCCCGGTGGCGAGTGCAGAACGCCCTCCGTCAAGTTCCACGCCGCATAGAACCGGTTCGCGGCTTCGGCGGCGGTGCTGCTGTGCACGTAGACGTACGCGAGGACGCGCAGTGCCTGCCGCGGCCCAAGCTCCGCCTTGGTGGGGCACAGACACGCGGCCATGGGGGCTGGCAAGGGCGAGACGCACTCGTGAGGCGAGCCCGGCGCACTGCGAGCCCGGCTGCGGCGCACCTCCTTCTTCTCCTTCTTGTCTGCTTCTGCCTTCGCTGCGTCTTCCGCCATCTGGCTCGCCTCCTCCGCGACGGTGTCCGTCTCGTCCTCCTCGCTGCTACACCAGTCAGAAGACCGCGCCCGCCCAAACAGGCACGCCTGACCCGTCTGCTCGTTGCGATCCTGCCAGGAGGCGCCGTAAATGCCCGTCCGCGCGGGCTCCACGCAGATCTTCCACCCGGCCACGCGGCGGTGGTGGAGCCCCTCGCGGGCCCTCGCCGCGGCACCCTCGGTGGTGTACTCGACAAACAGGACGCGGTAGGCCCCGCGCCCGGCGTGCTTGTGGCGGATCAGAACGATGCGCACACGCTGCAGAACGCCGTACGGCTCAAGGAGAGCGCGCACCGCGTGCGGTGACAACGAGGCGGAGAGAAATCGCACAAATAAAGTGCACGCGAGGGCGTCTTCCGCGCCGGCTTGCTGACGCGTGCACGGTGGTGGGGGAGGGGCCATCGCGCCTGGCGTGGCGATGGTGGGCGGGGCTGTGGCCAGATCCGGCACGGACCCCTCGCGCGTGTCTTTCCCTTCTTTCCCTTCTTCCCCTTCTTCCTTCTCGACGCGGACGGCCTCGTCGAGCTCGGCCGGCGTGACGTCCTTTATCAGCTCCGCGCGGCGCGAGCAGTCGGACACGAAGACCACACTTCCGGGAAGCAGGCCCAGCACGTGGCAGGGGATGGCCAGATGGGCCTCCTTCAGCACACCCATGGAGACCGCCGGATCCGACGTGGGCGTTGTGAGCGCCTTCCCGATGAGTATCCCGGCCACCGACCGGCCATTCATGTAAAGGTCGAACTCGCTGCTGTTCAGGCGCATCACGCGGTACACAAAGCAGACCACGTCATGCAGCGTCACGCGGGTCCTCCACTGATCGTTGTTCATGCAGTACACGCGCGCATCGCGCTGATTGTAGAAGCAGACCACGTTCCCGCAGAAGACGTCGCAGCTGGTGTAGGCATGACCACGCACACCGCACAACAAGCAATGCACCTGCGACCGCGCCGTGATGTCAAAGGGCGTGAAGGGACCGAGGTGCTCGTCGACAATGGACTGGCCCGCCCCTGCAGACTCACCACGGGCTTCCGCGCGATGCCCTGGCGGAGCCTGGCTGCGACGACCGCATGGCGGTGCGTGCCACGCGCGCAGCGGCCTCTGCGGAGCTGGAAGCGGCAGGCGCGGTGGTAGAGAGGAGACCGCGCCGGCGTACGACGGCGGGGCGCGCCAGGGGATCCGCAAGGCATTCTGTGCCCGGTGGGGCGCGGTGATCTGGTACCGCCCGCTCTGGCTCGACGCCTTGACGTTCCCGAGCAAGGACAGGTAAAAGTCGTAGTAGTACGCCTCGTCGCGACCGGCGGTGCTCTGGCTCGCGGGGAGAGCGGACATCATCTTCGATGTAGCAGCACCGAAAATGAAAACGAAAAAACAAAATGCGAGAGTGAGAAACGGATGTCAGGTGTGGGTCGTGTCAAACACTAGCACGCCAGTCCACGCACAGGAGAGTAAAAGAGTAAGAGAGGGAAAGAGGGTGAGAGTGGTGAAACGATCTAGAAAGCACTGGAAAAAAAAATGCTGCAACAAAAAATGAGCAAATCTGAAAATGGATTTTTTCTTCGGTGACTCTAGTGAGAATAGCACGCTTGTGTGTGTGTTTGTCTCTCTGTGTAGAAAAGTAGTGGTGTGGATCTGAATGTAAATGAAACGAGAGGGCAAAAAAAGAAGGAGAGATAATTTGAATGTAGGAAATCGGGCAAATGGCTTTATCTTGAGACAGTAGGCAGGCAGGTAGATGATGAAGGAGAGAGAAAGAGAGAGGATATGATGAGAGTTGTGTGAGTCATTTAGGCTGACTTTTTTTTTTTTTTCGCTGACTGCATGCTTCCGCGTGTACCCGCGTGCATGTCTGTGTGGCCAAAGCCAGTAGAGGTGGGAATCGTTCTCCGTCTCAAACGCACGAGAAGGCCGCATCGAGGTGCGCCAGGCCTCCACGTAGGTACGCCAGATGGAATCCAAACGGACACTGAATATCATATAATATCTGCATTTTGTGTTTCTTTTGTTTTGGTCGTAAACCAATGGTGTGCGTCATGTGTGTCGCTCTGTGCCTGTAGAATGTAGCTTACAGCGCGAACAAACACACGCGCAACCACCACAATCTAGGTGTGAGGTAGATAATGAACATATGAGAGGTGCGAGTGCCGCTTGTGCCGAATGTGTACACAGCGACAGGCTTTCCACCTCTCTCGCTTTCGTTTGTCAGTTCCTTTTATTTGTTGCGGTGTCTGTGCCCCCTCTCCCCCTCTCCCCCTCCCCTTTTGCACGCTAGCGCTGGTGGGGGGCTGGGGCGGGTGACGCGCTGCCGTCGCGGGCACACTGCATGTCGTGCAGGTACGCCACTTCCTGCTGCCGACGGTGGAGCCGATCGTTCTTGGGCAGACTCACCGACGCCCTGGGACGCGAGCCCGACACCGCCACCGTGCCGTGCGAGGGCGGACGCACCGACGACAGCGCCGGTGCTGCCCGGACGGCACTGGCACGGCGCGTGCGGCGCGTGGGGCGGGGCGGGCGGGTGACTTTGGTGGAGCCCAGTGCCGCCAGCGTGGCGGACGCGGTCGAGCCACCCGCGTAGGTCATGACCTCGTTGAGGCACTCGCGGCGCTTGCGTGCGTGATGCTCGCGACGACGCTGCAGCGCATCGTGCATGGACAGTCGTGGTGCACAATCACCGCCACTGCCACTGCCGTCACCGTCGTCTGTGTCGTTGTTGTTGTGGGTGTGTGCGACGCGCACAGGCATGCCCACATCATCGTCGTCGTCGCCGCATCCGACCAGCAGGGCGAGCAAACGACGATCATGGGCAGCCGCGTCGGCCTCGCGATGGGTGCCGTCCGCCAGGGCCTCCACCGCGGCGTCAAGCAGTCGCAACGCCGCCTCAGCGGCCGCACAGCCACTGTCGGCCGCCGCCGCCGACGAAGACGAAGACGTGCTGCTCGGGTTCAGCAGCGTGCGCCACGACGGAAGGTCCGGCTGGAGGTAATGCAGGACACCGAACAAGGGCGGCACCGGCTCCCGCTCGAGCAGCGTGTCCGGCCGGCAAATCCACAGCCGCCGTGCGTCCTCGTCCCGCGCGACTTGACGGCGGTCGACAACGGTGTCACTGCGGTGACTCGACGTGCCAGTGCCGTGCCGAGACTTGCGAAGCGATGACGAGGAGTCCAGCGTGGCATCGAGCGAAGTGCTCTGCGTGCTGCCGAGTGTCTTGCCAGAGGCGGACAACGACTTGTCCTCGCCGCGATCGGTGTGCGCGCTGTCGTCGCTCTCCAGTCGCCACAGACTCGTGCGACCGACGCACACCAGGAGGACGCACACGCCCACCGCGGCCGGCACGAGCGCCACGATGCCACAGGCAAGCCCGGCGACGTTGTCCTGCGCGGCGCGGCGGTGGTGCGCGAGAGCACGGATGTTCTCGACCATTTGTCGCCCGTCAAAGGTAGCGACGAGGAAGAGCCACCACCACAGACACCAGCCGAGATGCACGCCGGTCACGGTGAGGCCCGGCACGGAGAGGTGCCAGTGCGGAAGCAGCACGGGCCAGGACCACTCCTGCAGGGCAGCCATGCACAGCCCGGCCATCGCACACGAGGCAAACAGTACGGAGAGACACGCCTTGACCGCGGAGAAGGGCGACGTCGACGTGAGGCGCGCGGCGACATCGGTGCCGACGTGGGCGTTGGTGCCTGTGGTGAGGGGTGGCCTGCGGGTTGGCGAGCGGCCCAGCTGCGCGTACCATGGCGTGTACGAGCGATCGCCGCCGAGGAGGCCGACAAGCAGAAAGATGAGCGCAATCACGGCCCAGCCGACTAGCAGCGCGACCCAGAAGAACCACAGCCGGTACGACTCCACGTGCACCGGCACGGTCTGCATCTCCTCCAACACAGCACAGGGGTGTGAGGCCGCGACTTTCTTCTCGTGAACGGCTCCTTGTGCCTGGGCAGCCGGGGTGCCGTCTGCGAGCTTGGGCTGCGCAGCGAGCGCGCGCGCCTGTGCGGCGGCCACGACGGCGCGACCGCGGAGACAGGCGACTTGCACCGGCCACAGGCAGCCCCACCGCCGGCACCACGGGTAGACCTTCACCTCCAGCCAGTTCGTCCAGCGGTCGAACAAAAAGTGCGGCAAAAAGGCGCCCAGCAGGCCGTGCTGGTAGCAGAGGTCGGCGACGAAGCAGAGCACGAACCAGTTGATGGCCAGATGTGTCGCCCACAGGGCCAGGAAGTGCGTGCGGTAGTTTGCGTACGACGACAGGCACGACGGCACCAGAGCCCACCACGCCTGCCCTTGCCAGGCCGCGCGGATCAGCGCATTGTACACGAGCGCACCGCTGTACACCCCCAGCAGCAGGCCCAGCGGCAGCAGGAACACTCGCGGGCGCGTGTGTGGCACGTAGAAGGAAGCCACAAAGAGGCCAAAAGTGTCTTCGAGGAAGGGCACCTCGCTCGCATCCTGCGCCCCAAAGCACGGCAGCTTCAGCAGCATGCAGCCGCACAGTCGCCCGATCAGGAGCACAACAATGACCGCACCGAGCGCGGCGCCGACGACCAGACACGCCACGTGCGTCAGTCCCACGAAGAAGGCGGAGCCGGTCCAGAAATCACCAAAGAGCAAGTTCAGCGGACGGCACCACAGGCCAAAGCGGACCTCGCGGAAGTACACGCAGGAGACGTCCAGCGCGTACGAGATGCAGTGAAGCACGAGCACCACGACCAAACACGCGAGCCGCGCGTACGGCCCGAGCCAGCGCCAGCGCCGACGGTCCACGGCACGGACATGCAGCATCTCCGACAGCGCAGCCGACACTGCCGCGGCGCGTGCCCTGACGCGCTCGCTGAGGACGGCCCCCTTCGCCGCCGCCGCACCGCTCACGCCGCCGGGGCCGGCCCCTCCCTCCCCACCACGGTACGCCTCCACGGCGAGCGGAATGCCGGGCGAGGGGCTGGCCAGACGCGGGCTGCCGCGGGCAGAGGACGCGACGCGCACCCCCATCGGCGACGGGGAGAGTGTCAGCGGGTGGCTCGGCAGCGCCACGGGCAGCGCCGCCGGTGGCGAGCGTGAGAGAAAGACGCGCGCGTCGACGGCCGCCGGCGGGGCTGTGGTGGGGGCGGGGCGGGCCTGGCGGGGCTTCTGGGGCAGCGGTGAGCTGACGCGGGCGGCACCCAAGGCGACCGAGACGGCGGGCGGGCAGTCCTTGTCGTTGTCGTTGTCGTCGTCCGTGCCGCTGGGGAACACATACGCGCTCAGGCGTGGGGCAGCCCTCGGTCCTGCGGTGTGGGCATGGGCGGGAGGAGGAGGTGGCGGCAGTGGAGGAAGTGGTGCCGCACACGTGGGGCTGACCAGTCGCAGCCGCACATAGGCATCGGGAGAGGTGCCGGTCGGCATGACTTCGAACTGGGCCCGTCCTGGGCTCGGCGTGGTCACGGCGGCAGCAGCAGTGGTGGTGCGCGGGGCCTCGCTGTCAGTCGAGGACTCGCCGTCGGTCAAAGGCGCCACCGACGGCACCACGGCGAGCGTCATGGCCGCGTCCAAGTCGGCCAGACTGGCGGCGAGTTGGGCGAGGGGAAGCTCGCTGTGGCTGAGCGTGCGCGCGCGGGGACGCTGCGCGCTGGGCACCGCGCGAGGTGAGGCGGGTCCGTCTTCATTGTCCTCGTCGGCGTCCTCGTCCACGCCGAGCAGCGTGGCGGAGCGCATGGACAGCGCAAAGCTGGCGAGCCGTGACATGAGCGGGCGGTGTGCCTCCTCCTCTTCGGCGTCGTCGTCGTCGTCGTCGTCATCGGTGCTCGCGCCACCCCCACCGCGGGGCCGAGAGCCGGTGCCGCTCCGTCGTCGGCGCTTAAGGGTCTCACGGCGTGCTCGCGCGGCGGTGGTCGTGGCCCTGCGTGTGGTGCCCTCCTCGCTGCCCTCGCGCGTGGCCGAGGCGAGCTGCTGGACGAGGCTCGCCGCCTTCATGGTGCGCACCAACGTCTGCAACTCGGCCGGAGTGCCCAGGAAGAGCGCGTGCTCGCGGGCCAGCAGCGCCGGCGTGAAGCCAAAAATGTCCTGCTGAGCGGCATCAAGCCCGTGCTGCGCAATGAGCTGCTGTACAAAGAGCGCGCGGCCCGGCCAGGACGGCGTGGCCTCGTCGGCCATGACAGCGGCGTGCAGAAGGTTGCGGCCGCTCGGCACCAGCGCGGCGTTGGCCTCGTCCGCTGCGGTGTCCGCGGGACGGCTCGCACTGGCCTTCGCGAGCGCCGCCCAACGCGCGATCAGCTTGGCCTTGTCGAGGATCTTCGTCGTCAGCGCGCGATGCGTCTGCCCGACAAGCATGCGCATGGGTCGGTGCACGTCCACGTCCTTGCCGAGCGTCATCATGACCGGCACCGCCTCCGGCGCGCGACGCAGGGCCAGCAGTAGCGCGGTCTCGCCCTCCGCGTCCTCGACACTGTGCACGGCCGAGCCGTGGCGGAGCGCGGCGTGGATGAGTGAGGTCTGGTTGGTCAGGACGACCAAATGCATGATGGTGTAGCCGGTGCTGGGGTCAATCACGGAGTCCAGAATGCGACTCAGCCGGGCACCCGACTTGTCCAGCGTGTCTTCAGAGTCATCGTCGTCGTCGTTGGCCTCCTCCTCCGCGGCACCTGCACAAGTGGCGGCCGCGTTGATCACCGTGGCAGAGCGCAGCGCGGAGCTGATGTCGCGGCAGAGGCCGAGGAGGGCGGCGAAGCGCTTCTTGTCGAGCGCCACCACAGCGCGGGCAAGGTTGTGCTGCATCTGGCGGAACGTGCCCTCGCTGAGAGACAGCGCCGAGTGCCGTGTGGCATCGAGGCCCTCGTCCACGGCCTCCTCCAGCATGGTGCGGCAGGCATCAATGTCGAGTGCTGTGTCGTCAAAGGCGGCGGTGGACGCACGTCGCGCGGCCTTTTTCTTCTGGGCACCACCCGCGCCAGTTGTGGGTGCGGCGGACGAGACCACGCTCGTACTTCGCCGTCGCGTAGCTGCGCTCCCGCTCCCGGCCGAGTTGACTGTGAAGGAGCTGCCCGTGTGCACCATCCGCAGCGCATTCGACCAGCGTCGCGGAAGTGGCGGTGCCGGCGCCGATCCGTGGCTGCCCTGACCCGAGCTCGCGGCCCGGCCGTGGTCGGTGTGCGCGGCCCCGTGCACGCTGACAACGATCGTCGCTGGCGTCGACGGCAGTGAGAGACGGCGCACGGACAAACTGCTGCTGTGCCGCGAGAGGGACGGCACAGCGGTGGAAGCCGCCGCCGCCGCCGCTGCTTCGCCGCGCCGGGCCTGTCGCTGGCGATCGAAGGCCTCGACATCCGCGCGGGCAGGCGAGGCGACCACGACGGAGCCGACGATGCGCCGCGTGGGTGGCGGCGAGACCGATGACGCCACCGCTCGCTGTGGCTGTCGCTCTGGGGTGGCAAACGCCGCTCGATCGGAGAGTCGTCGCTGAGCGGTCAGGTCGAGGGAGAGAGGCTGGGGCCGCGAGGGGGAGCGGGACGGGGAGCTGCGCGGGGGCCGCGCGCCTGTCGCCTCGCGACCACGCCTGACCGCGTCGGGGGAGAATTCTTCCATGTCTGAGAGCGTGTGGGTGTGTCACCGGCACTGAACGGAAGGTTCTGTGTGTGTGTGTATGAGAGAGAGAGAGAGAGAGAGAGAGCAAGAAGCAAGTAAAGAGGAAGCCAGGAGAGAAAAGTAAAAAAGAAAAGGGAGCGAGGAGAAATGTACGCAACCAAGCGGGGTTGCTGACACAGTCGTGAATCTAAAAAGGTGAACTGTGCTCGTCCCAGCTGCGTGTGTATGTGCGTGCGTATGTGTGTGTGTGTGTGTGTGTGACGCCTTGTCGGTGCTGTGATTGACAGAGTCAGCTTTACTGCTCTCTTTGTTCTGTCACGAGTGCGCCATAATACAACAAAGATGGGTGTGCGAGAGACATGTGCGTGGGGGGGGGGGGGNGGGGGGGGGGGGCCCCCCAGAGAGAAATGTGCGTGTGTTCATCACCATGGTGGCATCAATAGGGATACTGGTGAGAGACAGCCCTGATCGGCTCTCGTCTCTGCCAGCAACGACATGGGTAGTGGTGGACGCGTTTAAACATATTTCCCGACAGAGGAAAAGAAGCGTGACTTCCTTTGCATCCACGTTGGCAACGCGTCTCTTTTTTTTTTTTTTGCTCAAGTCTTTCTATTGAGTTGGTCAGAAATAATGCGAGAGAGAGAGAGCAATGGTGGGACGATGATGTGCGCTTCTGTGTGGACTTTTACCAGCAGAGAGAGTGAGTATGTGTCTGTGTGTCTGTGTACATTGATCCTCCCTCTGCCTCATACTTGCGTTGTTTGTTCTATTTCACTTTCTCCCATCTTTTTTTTTTGTTCCGCGATTAGTAGTCGTGTTGGGCTCATGTGAAGAAGCCGTTTTCTGGTGAGAGAAAGCAACGGAAACCAAACAAACAGGCACACACAAAATCATGGGGTATGAAAGGAGATGAATAGAAAAAAAAGTGTCAGTTCATCTGTGCGCAGATTGGTATAAAAAAAGAAAGAAAAAGAGGGCCGCTTCTCGCGAAACGCACCCAGGCGCACGAACTGAGGAAAAACAACAACAACAAAAAAGAAGGTGTGAGTGAAATGCGAAGCAAACGAGGGAATGAAGGAGGGAGAGAAAAAAAAAAAAAGCACGACGCACTCATGACGAAGAAAGGGAAAGAGAGAGTACACAAGTCGACCTGTTCATGGCTTTTCTGTTTCGACTACAATGATCCTTCCTTCCACGTTCTTTCTGCTGCACAAAAAGACATGGCAGAGTGCGCAGCATTGAAAGTGACGAGGTAGAGAAGAACAGCACTGCTACGAACTCACACACGCACACATGAGTGATGAACTTTTTGAAATTTTTCTTTGGCACAGTGAACAGTGGACAAGCGAGAAAGATAAAAGAGCACTCTCGAATCACGAAACAAACAAAAAGAAAATAAAACTAAACGACAGGAAATAATGTGTGAAATCATACAACAGGAAAGGGAATAACATGCTCGCTGATTATGAGGCACTTGACAGCGGGGAACGGTGTTGTAAAAGAAACAAAAAAAACGAAAATGAGAAAAGGACAAGAAAAGAAAATGAACAATAGAGAAAGAAGGCAACGAACAATGGGGGGAAAACAGCACAGTGAACATAGTTTACGGAGTTCTCTAGATGCCATGATGTCTCGCGCTGAAGACGGTTTTCCTTTTTTCGCCGAGCACACATTCTTCTCCGGACGTCAAAATGAAAGGAAGACAAACAAAGAAGCAAAAAGAAAAACACACCGAGTGCGTGTACACAAAACTAGGGTGAAGAGGAGTGAGTAGTTAAGTGACGGGATTTAGAAAAGTTAAAAAAAACACACACTGCGAATATAAGCATGACCAGCAATCGTGTCGCGCCTGTGTGACTCAGATTTCCACAAACTCACTAATTGAGGTATATCCTGACGGCAACGTCGAACCCTTCACGGAGGTGTGCACGCTGCTGGTGGCGTTGTTGTTGTTGTTGTTGTTGTTGTTGTCGCCACCACCGCAGACACCACTTTCGCTCCCCGTGGAGGCGGTCGCCGCGGCAGTCGGTGTGGTGGCACGCCGGGCGGCAAACTTCTCCGAGACGCGTGCGCCGCGCGAAGGGCTCGTCGCTGTGGAAACGGAGTCGCTGCCATGTGCATGCGCGTGAAAGTGGTGGAGCCCACCCCGTACTGGCGCCGTCAAGGAGGCACCCGTCGGTGTCCACCACGGTTGCTCGGACGGCAGCGCGGTGTGTGGCGAGCGGTGTGCACTATTGCCCTCCGCGGCGGGCACACCGGCCTCGACGACCCACGAGCCGGGCGACATCAGGTCAGCCGCGAGCTCGTCCGCGGTGATCGGGATGAAGCTCGAGCTCCCGCCGGTGGTCCCGGGCGATGGCGGTGCCTCGGCCGGTGCATAGCTGCACGAGGCCCCGGCCCCCGCCACTCCACTGTGGGCGAGCGGCGGGCTTGGTGGTGGCGTGCGGCTCGCCGGTGACCGTGCCGTGCACGCGGCGGGGCGGCTGAAGGCAAAAGGCCAGCCCAGGCGCGGGCCTGCTCTGTTCGTTGGTGCGCTCGGCGAGGACGTCGGCGAGGTGGCGACCGGGGCTGGGGCCAGCTGCGAGAGGGGCGTGCTCGTGCCTGTCGCCGGGACCGTGTTGACACTGATGAAGCTGCCAATGCTGCTCGGCCGTGAGAGGACCTGTGCGGCGGCGGCGGCGGCGCGAGTGTGGGCGTGGTGGAGACTGGCCATGTGGCAGAGATCGTACAGGTCGGCCAGCGAGTCGCACTCCGAGGGGAGACCACCGCCACACGCGCCATCTGGGCCGCTGGAGGCAGCCCCAGCGCCACTGTTGTAGTAGAGCCGGCAGTTCGCGCTGTCCAAGCGGAAGGAACCGCGCAATGAGTTCTGCGGCACGAGGGCAGCCGCGTCAGACCCGTCCTCGTCGCTGCTGGCACCGCTGCTGCTCGTGACATGAGGGTGACGCGGCATGTGGAACATCACACACACGACAAGCTCCGCGAACGCATCGAAGGGGTCGAAACTGGGCATCAGAACGACGGCGTGTGCTTTATTTTTTTTTTCAGTGCGGTTTTTTCTTCTGTTTTTAGAATCTATTGAATGTGGGAGAGAGAAAGTGCACTATCAAGGACTGTGGAAAGCCAATAATCAGATGAAAGAACAAAAACACAACAACCAAAATGTATGTCTGTGAGTGTAGTAAGTATGTGGTTATGCCAGAGACAATTTCTCACTGGGAAAAAGAGCAAGTTCAGCGAGAGAGAGAGACAGATGGTGTCTGAGCGTGTGAGGAACACACAGAAAGGAAGTGAAACCACGGAGGAGAGCGGAAAAGACAACGAGGGTAGAGGGCAGTAGAAAAAGCTGAAAAAAGATACTCGTCCCGGAAAGAACACGGTAACGACGAGCTACAGCAGCACAATGATAGTTCACAACGACAGACATTGAGGCGGTGGGGGAGGGTAAGCGTATGTGGATGGCGTAGGTTTCCTTGTTTTTTTTTCTATGCACGAGGAGAGGTCAAGTATCCAAGTGAGGACGCTCGTTGGTGGAGACTGAGCAATGAAGTTCTTGCCCAAAACAGAGCGGCGAGCCCTGCACAGCACCGTGGTTGCTGTTTTGTTGGTGGTGGTCGCCTCTGTACGGGAGAGCGCCTTATGTGCCGAGAGGAGCGCAAGTTTGGCTCCACTGCTTCTCCCTTTTCTTTTTTTTGTTCTGCGCTTTGCTTTCTTTTTGCATTCTTTTTTTTTGTTTTGCTTCGTTCTCCTGGCGACTGTGCGTCAGCCTGTTGTTTCCGCAAACCCTTGCTTGTCACCACCCTCTTGCCGCCGTGCAGAGACCTCCTCCAGCACCTTGGCCAGCGTGCGATGCTGTGGGATGTACAGCGTGTGCTCCGCCGCGTCATACACGGCCAGCCGATTGGAGGTCAGCTCGCGCTGGAGCGCCTTCATGCGCCCGTGGGACACCAGCAGGCCGTTCTTCTCAAAGTACTCGCCGAGCGTGAAGAGGGAGATGTGATGGTTCTCACCGTGCTCCTCCTGGGCTGTCAGAAGAATGTGCAGAAGCTCAGCGAAGGTGGCCGGGAGGCTATAGAGAACACGCCGCAGCGTGTCTTGCGAGGGGAGCGTGTGCTGCCCATGACCGGCGCCACGAGGCCCACCGGCTCCTGCCGTGCCCGACACCTTCACCCCCGCCGCGGCCGACTCGAACTGTGTCAGCAGGTCCAACGCGTGGACCTCGCGCAGCTCCTGCACGCGGGGCAGCATCAGGCTGCGCAGCTGCAACATGACCAAGGAGAGCGACTCGAGCGCGCTGGCCAGGCCGGAGAGCGGCCAGTTCGGCCGATCAAAGGAGACGAGGAGCTGCACGTGCCGGCGTGGAAAGGCGAAGAGACGGCACAGCTGCAGCAGCCGCGCCTCGGCCTCGGCGTCGAGCCAGTCCACGTGGTGGACAACGAGCAACATGGGCGGCGGCAGCGCGCGCGGACGACGCTCCTCGTGCAGGGTCGCCAGCGTCACGTCGTCGTAGCGCGGGCTGGCGGCTGTGTCGCCCGCGTTCTGCACGAGGGAAAGTGCGGTCGCGGAGGGCAGGCTGTGCCAGCGCGTGCAGTGACCACCCACGAGCCGCCGAACGCGCTGCAAATAGCGCGCGTGATCGGCCGCGCACGCAAAACGAGCTCTGGCCGCCCCGCCCGTCTGAACCTTCCACTCCCCAGTCGTTGTCTCAGGGGCCGACGAGTGCGAGGTGGGCGGGTCGCAGACAAGGTGCGGCGCGTCGAACGTGAAGCTGGTGTCCGCCGTCCGCAGCGCCGCCTGCGCCGCGGCTCCGAGAGGCTTCACGTGCAGTCCAGGCGGCGAGGGCCGGTGAAGTGCCGCGAGGAGGGTCTCGCCTGCGCGTGCGCGTGTGCCGGCCGCCTCGACCACGCCCCCGAGGGGGTCATGTGAGCCCGCGACAGCGGTCATCGGTGCGGGCACAGAGGGCGAGCTTTGGACAGCCTCAACAGGAACGGGGGTAGTCGAGAGACCGAGCTCCACCCGCGGAGGTGGTGGCGCGGCTGCTGTGGATGACGACGACAAGGCACGGCGCTGAGCCTGGCGGCCGTGATCGAATGACGGCGCGGGCGACAGCAGCAGTTGCGACAGCGAGGCCACGCTGGCCTGCCGTACGGGCGAGGACAGCGCCTTGGCCAATTCACGAACCATTTCTCCCACCCCATCCTCCGCCTCGTCCGACACGGACGCAGAGCGGGCGGGGCGTGGTCGCAGCTGTGTCGGCGGTGGCAAGGCACGCGCGGCGACATCGTCGCCAGAGACCCCGGGCCGCCGCGGCGTGCGCAGGCCCTCGCCGACAGGTGCGCCACCGACATTCGGGGAGAGTGCGCGTGGTGCACTCGCCGGCCCGTCAGGCCCCGCGTCCACGTCCACGTCCACCACGTCGACGACCGCTGCCTTGTGGCTGCGAACATTGGCGGCGAGTGTGCCGGCGGTGGTATCACGGGGCAGGGAGCGCGAGCGCGCCTCTGGTATGCGCCCCGGCCTCAGCCAGGTCGTGTCCCCCGCTCCGGCCTCGTCGGCGCGATTGGGGCGAGCGGCACGTGTGGTGAGATAGCGGAGGGCCTCGCGCAGCTGCCGTGACGCGGTCGAGGTGGCGCCGCCGACCTTGCCGCCCCCGACGTCTCGTGTGGAGTGAGCGCCGTCGACGGTGACGACGAGGTAGTCCTTCAGGGACGCGCTCTGCGCCACGTGCTGCAGAAAGAAGCGCTTCGAGCCCAGCCCGTAGACGGCGAGCGACCGGCCCTGCATGAGGTGATCGACCGCGAGCCGCAACTCCTCGCTGGACAGGCCCGGCGGCCACGCCAGCCCCGCCGCTGCCGCCTCGTCCTCCGCTGTTGTCTGAGGCACGCCCGGAGAGCTGCTGCTGCCCGCCTCTGCAATGGGGCTTTCTTCGTGCTCGAGCACGGCCCGCGCACGCTTGCGCTGCGAGGACGGGAAAGGAGACGGCGGCAGCCCTCCGACGGCAGACGTGGTGGTGGTGGACGACGACACCACGACGTCCTGAAGAAGGGCCCGTTCGTCCGACTCGGTGAATGGCTCCACGCGCCAGGTGGCACTACTCGGGGCCTCCGTGCCCCACGTCGCGCCGACACTCCGCGGCGGCACCCTCTGCACGGCCAGGTGGTGCACCAGGTGCACCGTGAGCAGGGACTCGATCGCGCTCACCGGCAGCACCATCGTGGTGCCCAGCACCGGTCCCTGACTCTGCACGTGCAACACGGGTGCCGCGCGTCGACTGCTGCCGCTGCGCCGCCGGCCAGCGAGGCGGCGACCACCGCCACGGCGCGTCTGCGCGCGACTCGGACGCGTCTTGGACGGCGACGGCGACGGTGTCCCGAGGAGCGTGACGCCCGACGCCGCGCTCACGCCAGCGCCGTCGGACGGGACCACCATAGCCAGCTGCGACGACGCTTTGCGGAAAATATCGCTTCGCAGGAAGAGCGCCAGGGCGTGCGCCTGGTCGAACGCGTAGGCGCCGACGGGGACGTGCAGGCGGTACCGCGGCGGTGGGACGCCCGGCAGCGAGGGCGGACAAACCCACGGCAGCACCGGCGTCACCGTCATCAGCCCTCTGAAGCCGGGCGAGGTCTGACGCGGGGCGGTGTTCACGGTACACCACACGCACGCCTCCGCCAGTCGAGGGTTCTCGACGGAGAAGATGAAGCTGCCGCCCTCCTCGCATCGAAGCGGACGACCCGGGAGGCGCTTCAGAGCCGCCGCTGCCGCCACTCCGGCCGACAGCGAGCCGTGAAAGCGCGCTTGCAGCCGTTGGAAGCTGGCCTCGCGGGTCCGGTGCTGCTCCTTCATAAAGTGGTAGCGCTGTAGCATCACAGTGTCGTAGACGACGGAGTGCCGTCTGCGCACGCGTGCCTCGGGCATCGGGCCCTCGCAGGACCACTCGTGTACAAGGGCGACCTCATGAACGAGCACACCGCGCTTGCACAGGTGGCATCGAAAGCACGCCCCGCGCGACGGCGGGGGCAACAGCGCGGGCGTGGGCGAGCAGAAGCGCGTGTGACCCGCGACGAGCTCACATGCCATGACCGCCAGAGCCTCGGCGGCCGAGGACGGCGTCGACGACACGAGTACGGCGTCGGTGTCTGGCGCACTGGCGGTGGCGCTGACACCGCGCGCGACTGGCTCCAGAAGGGCCGCGGGGACCTGCGCGAGGCAGCCCTCACAGACGGAGTACGTGCAGTACTGGCAGCAGTAGCCAGGGACATTGCGGTACCGCGGGGGCAGGTCGGCGTGCTCGCACGGCTGCCAGTCCTCCACAAGGCGCTGAATGAGCTCCGCCGCGGCGCGTGTGGCGGCGGCGGTGGAGACAACGGCCGAGGCCTGCGCGTCGTCGTTGTCGTCGTTGTCGTCGTTGTCGTCGTCATCGTCAACGGATGCCCGTGCGTCGGCGGAGCCATCGCGTCCTCGCCCACGCGCATCTCTGCAGGACCTGCGCACGGTTCCGACATGAGAGGGAGACGGCGAGTCGGCCAGCGAGGCGTGGCCTGTCGCCTCTTCGGTGGATGTACCTCGCCCCGTGTGGTGCGAGGGCGTGCGCTGTCGGCTGGGACTGTGCGTCGCGCCGTGCGTGAGCGCGGTGGGCAGCGGGGACAAGGCGATGAGTGCCTCTGACACGCGAAGAGGCGTGCTGGCGTTGGATGTCGCGAACTCATTGACCGCCCACGGCGCGGCGGCGTCGGCGGTGTGTCCTGGTGTGTGTGACCGACTGGGACGCATATGGTGTCTTATCTAGCAGTAGATGAAGTGTGTGTATATATATATATATATATGTGTGCGTGAACGTATCTGGTACGCGCCTATGTATGTTGCATGTATGGTATCTTGGCTCTTTTTCTTTCTTCTGTTGTGTCAGCGCGTCGGCGGGCTGTGTTGCTGTGAATGCACCAGAGTCCACACTGCCGTGAATATGCTTTTTTATTTATTTTTTATGGAATATCTATTTCCTTGCGAGCGCTTCCGCTTTTTCCCTCTTCGCAAACGTTGCGACAACAACAAGACCAATCGAACGTGGGCAAGTGACGGAGTATGTGCGGAGACGAGAGGACGTGGAGGAAAATATGGAGGGAAGGAGTCACTTCCTTCTTTTCGTAGATCTACCACCATAGCAGCGGCAAAAAAGGAAGGAATACAGGGAGAGAGCGACAGGCCCCGTTCAGAATTGAAACCCAAGGCACTGTTAAAGGAGGCGGCCCATGATGATACCGCACCTCTTTCTGTCTCTCTCTCTCTTTTATGGCGCATACGGAAGCTGAACGCATAGGAAGAGTTTAACGCATCAGCGATTGCATTCCCTCTTGCAATTTTTTTAATCCTCACTTTTTTTTCTCACAGTGTTTTTTTTCTGACAAGAAAGCCACACAGGTTAACTGAGAATATGTGAACGAAAAGAAACAACAGCCACAAAACACACCCCGACCGCAAAAAAAAAAAGCATTATGCAAAGGAGGGCAGCTCACCTACCCTTTTGACCTCTCCTCTGCTCTCCTCTGCTCTCTTTCGTTCCCTCCCTTTACAGCGCGTAGCCGCGCGCGTCCTGAGGGAAGTTCTCGGGCAACAGCTGCGGATGCACGCGCAGGCTCGCATTCACCAGCGGGTCGTACTGGGGAAGCGTGGCGCTCCCGCCAATGCACGACACCGTCGGCTGCACGGCCGTCAAGTACTTCTCCGCGGCCGCACGGAAGGACTCGGGCGTGACGCTGTCGATCTGCTCGAACAGCTCGGTCAGTGGCACGCGGCGGCCAAAGTGAATCATCTGCCGGCCAAGGTCCTCGGCGCTGTTGGTCGTGCTATCGCGCATCATCATGACGCTCGCCTTGAACTCGCACTTGGCCTCCTCCAGCAGCGTCTCGGAGACGCGTGTGGCGCAGAGGTCGTAGAGGCTGCTGAGGACGTAGTTGAGCATCACCGTCTGCGCCTCGTCGCGCGCAAAGTCGGGGTCGGACAGTCGGTTGGAGGCGGACATGCGAGCCGTGGTGATCTGGTAGCCCAGTAGGGCAGTTTCCTCGTACGGCGTGTAGAAGGGACGCAGCTGCACCAGGTTCGGCACGCGCTCCCACGGGATGTTCACGTTGCGCCGCTGGTAGCCGAACTGGTCGAGCTGGCCCTCGCGGAACTGACCGAGGACGTTGTGAATGAGCTGCAGCGGGTAGCTGTCCTTGTGCGAGGCGCCGCAAATCGGGAACGCGACGGCGGTGTTGGCCGTGGCCATGGCCTCGTTCCACATGACCGTGTGGCCGCCGCGGTAGAGGCCGCGGAGAGGGGGACGATTGTTGACTGCCGGCAGGTCGCCAAAGTAGCGGGACGCCATCTTCTTGGCCTCGTCCGGCGAGATGCCGCCCGAGGTGACCAGGCACATGCGGGGACCCGTGTAGTGCGTCTTGACGTAGTCGACAATCATGTCGCGGTTGATGTGCTTGGCAATGTTGTCGACGGGGCCGAGGATGGTGAGCGGCAGACCGCTCGTCACGGGGTCGTAGGCGGCCTGGTGCAGGTTGTCCATGAGTACCTCATCCACCAAGGACTCGACCTCGCGCATCTCCGCCAGAATGGTGGGTCGCTCGAGCTCAATATCCGAGCGACGGTAGCGCCCGTTCTTGAGCAGATCGGACACAACATCCATCATCTTGTCCACGTCCTTGTTGAAGGCCTTGACGTAGTACGCCGTGCGGTCACGCGAGGTGTACGCGTTGAAGTGCGCACCGCGATGCTCAAAGAGGTCCTCGACGTCTTTCTTGGAGTAGCGGTCGGTGCCCTTGAAGTTCATGTGCTCTAAAAAGTGCGCGACGCCGCTATTGTGAATGTCCTCAAAGCGGCTGCCAGCGTCGATCCAGACGCCAACGGTGGCAAAGGGGCACGACTCCACGTACTCGCACGCAATGCGAAAACCGTTGGGAAGGGAGTCGTACAGCACCGGCGTGCACCGTGCCAGGGCGGCCGCGCAGCTGGCATTCGTGGCGGTCAGATTGCGGGGTACCTCCACGCGGCCCTTGCCCTTGCCCAAGTAGGTGGAGGCGGCGATCGTGGCGTCAAGCGCACTGGCCGATAGGAGGGAGCGGCGCAACATTGCTCACACACGAACGGTTAGGCCAAGGAGATGGAAACGGGGGTGAGAATGAGCGCACGGGTGACAAACGAGTACCGCAAAGAAAACAACAACAACAGCAACGACACTGGCAAATCGAAATCAGAGGCGTGGTGAATGGGGATAGCGTGTAGTTTGGGGAGTGAGAGACCGGCGGCAACCAGAAGAGATATATAGTGGATGGGAGAGGGACTGTCTGACCAAGTACGTGCACAGAGAGTGCAATTGGTGCGCTGACAAGTCGCAAAAGTGGCGCTCTGAACGAACGCTCACGTACACAGACATCTCGGCACACACGGCTATTGTTTGGTGTGTGTGCCGCGGTAGCCCCAACAAACGTGTCCATAGAGGTACAACACATGTGCTTTTCATTTTTGTGTGTTCAACCGATCTGGTTGGTGAAGGTGCCCATCGAGAGAGAGAGAGAGAGAAAGTGTGTGTGTGTGTGACAGCCACTGAGATTGCCTGCCCAGTGACGCCATGACAGATTGAAAAAAAAACGGAAGATAGAACGAAAGAAAACGGACACGTAGACTGGATGAGGAAGGAAGTTAGGAAGCCCAGGAAACAACAACACCAACAACAAAACTGTTGGCACACCACACATGCATACGCAGAGCGGCAACCGTCACACCACCGACGTCGGCACGTCCATTTTTGTGAGCTTGGTCTTGTGCGCGGTGAGCTCCTCGAGGCTCGCGGTGTCGCCGTGGTCCTCTAACCACACCGACGTGGCGTGCACCACCCGTGTCCAGTCCGCGTTCTGCGCCACAGCCGACTCCCACGCATCGCTGCTCTTCGCGCGCAGCACAAGCGTCTCAATGTCATTCGACAGGGCACTGCGCAGCCAGCGGAGGTCGTCGTCGCGCTGCAGGCGGGCGAGCGTGGCCTTGGAGCGCGCCAGCTCGGCGCTCTGCATGTTCAGAGAGCGGGACGCGGGTGAGTCGATCGGGTGCGCGTGGAGGTCAAAGACGCGCACAACGCGCTTGGACACGGTGTCGGTCCTGGCGCTGGGGGGCTCCGACGCGCCGGTCGGGGCATCCGTGGCGGCCGCCGCCGCCGCATCCAAGATGGGCGCCATCTCTTCTTCCTCCACCACCACGAGCTCCTCCTCGCCGTCCTCGGCCGCGCGTGCCTTGTCTTCACCGGAGGTGGAGGCAGGCGCGGTCGCGCTGTCACCACTGTCTGTGCGTGTGCTGTCCGTCGAGGCGGCCTCGCTGGCGGGAGAACCTTCGGTGATGGTGGTCGTCGTGGTGGTCTTGTTGAAGACCATGCGGAGGTACGCCTTGTGCACGCGCGGCAGGCCGGACTCGGACACTGCCGCCTCCACCACCACCTCTGAGGCCACCGCCTGCACCGCCTGCGACACACGCGGTGTTGTGAAAGTCGACAGCCGCTGCCATTCTTGCGCCCGCGACACAGCCTTGGCGACCCCGTCAATCGCGTAGGTCTGACGATAGCCCACCGAGCTGGCCTCGCGCGAGGCGGCGGGCAACGGTGACACGAACGAAAACTCAAAGTCACCTGTCGTGTAGCGCGGGTCCCGCAGACGCACGCTCTTCATCGCAGGCAGGCGCGTCGCTTGGCGAGGAAACAGCACGGGGGCCGCCGCACTGGCCTCCCCCTCGCTTTCCACAGACGCCGCGTCGTCCGCCTCGTCACCGGCGGTCGATCGAACGGTGAAGTCAATGTCGTTCGTCAGCCACTCCGACACGTACACGGTCCCCGGCAGCACCAGGTTCGCCGCCGGCGCGCCCAGGTGCACGGCGCCGAGCACAGCCGCCTCGTCGCCATTCAGGCGTCGGCCGACCCCGTTACCCGTGCCGTGGCCGAGCACCTCGAGCAGCCTCGGCATCCGCGTCGCCCCGCCAATCACCTCGACGTGATCGACGAGCGACAGCGCGGCGGAGGGGCGCGCCTCACCGGCCTCTGCGCGCAGGGCCGTGGCCAGGGCCTCGACAGCCTCGTCGCGCACCTGGGCGGCCTTGCGGAAGAGCGGTGCGCACACCGTGTTGAAGGTCTCGCGCGAGAGCGACGTGGCAAACGGCGTGGCGGCCGTGCCAGAGGCCGGTGCGTGCGCGGACACCCCCTCCACCGTCACCACAGCCTCGCGGTTGGCGGACAGGACCTCACGCGCGCGCTGCGCCGCACGCAGCAGGCTCACCTGCGCCTTGCGCTGCGCCTCCGCCTCCGCCTCTGAGGTGCTGACGGGGCCAAAAACACGATGGCCGAGGAAGGTCGTGTCCCAATATTCGGCGATGCAGCGATCAAAGGCCTTGCCGCCCAGCGAGTGATCCGCCGCGAGTGCCTTGAGCGTGATGGCCGAGACACGTTGTGGTGCCCCTCCTGTGATGCCAGTCACGGCCCCGCTGGAGGTGAGCTCGTACACGGCGGCCTCCGTCTGACGGCTCCCCATGTCATAGATGAGGACGTACGTCGTGTTCGCCGTCGGCGACGCGAACAGCTGCTCCGCGCGCAGCTGCGCCAGCTCCACGACGGCCGCGGTGGCCGCGTGCACGAGACGCACGACGCGCAGTCCAGCGAGCGCGGCCGCATCAACCAGCGCTTGTCGGTACGCGAGCGTGGCAAAGGTGGGCACCGTCAGCACGGCGTAGCGCACGGTGTTGGGTGCCTCCTCCACCTGAGCCGGTGCCCCGTCCGTCAGCGCCTCCATCGCCTGCTGCTCGTGGCTGGTGAGGTGGTTGATCTCGGCGTCGGCCTTCTCGGCCATGCGCTTGGCGTAGCTCAGGATCATGCCCACGAGTTCTTCCGCTGAGTAAAGCTCAGAGCCGCCGGCCGTCTGTGGGGCGGGGATGGCCACCGCGAGCGACGCACGCACCGTGCCGTTCGTGTGGTTGGCGAGCGAGGTCATCGTGTTGCGAAAGGCGCTGGGGTCCATCGCGTCCGCGGATGACGCCTCAGTGGCCTCTGGCATCGCGCGACCGAGCAGGATGGATGGATTGCAGACGACCTGCAGAGGGAAACGCGGCTCCAGCGCGGCGGCGGATGCGGCAAAGGCGCGCTCACGCTCGTGGCTGCCATCTGCGACCGCGGTGGTGGGGAAGTAGCGGAAGGCCACACACGGCTCGCTCTTTCTGTGTGACTGGTCGTTGAGCACCAGTTGCACACCAGCGGTATGCGTTGCGGCGCCGCCCTTGACGCCCGTCGGTGTCGTCTCCACGCGCAGCACCGCTGCCTTGAGCCACTCCGCACCAAGGTCAATGGCAAGGAGCTGTGACTCCACGAGAGGGCGGACGCCGGCCATGTTGGCGATCCGCACGTCCGAGTCGGGCTCGGTGCGGTTACCGTGAGCCGCGCCTTGAGTGTTGAGGGCTGCGTGTGCGGAGGCGGCGAGGAGAAGTACGAGAACGAGGAGAATCACGCCGCGCACGGTGCGCGGTCGGCTCGATGAGGCTCCAGAGCGGCTGCGGGCAGAGGTGCGCATCAGAAGACGAAACAATCCGTCGTGTGTGTGTGTGTGTGTGTGTGTGTGTGTGTGTGTGTGTGTGTGCGTGTGTATGAGTGCGTAAAAAGTCTTTCTTTCTTTTTCTTTTGTATCACACCAATAGGACAGTTTCGGTTACCCTATATATATGTATATATTGTTTTTTTTGTTTCAACTAAGTTGTTTCCGTGCATAGTGGGGGAGCGTAGCGAGGAGTAGAAGGTGGAAAGTTGAAGGTGAAAGGAGAAGTGCAATGATGAGAGGAAATTTTATTTTTTCGTTCTACCCCCCCAGGTTTTTTTGTGTACGTGCGCGTGTGTGTGTTCGCCTTTCTTGTTTGCGCGCGCGCACTCAAAAGGCGTGAGACATGAGTAGGTGCACTGCTGAAACACATTGAGCGTGCGTTGACGTCACTCTGCGCTCTGTTTTTTTTTTCTTCCTCTCGCATGCCGTATTCTCGTGCCATGGCGAGTTGTTCTCTTCTTTTGCTTTATACTTGTGATTTGGGCAATAGTGTTGGTTGTGTTTATTTTGAAGCGTGTACATCCACGTGATTCGGGAGCTGGTGAAAAAGGGAGGGAAAGACGTGTCAGTAGAGTGCGCAAAAGAAAATTGGGTTTGGAGATAGGTCGGGGAAAAAAGGCACACAAAAAAGATTTGTGATGGGGGAAAAGCCGCGAAAGAATGAACAATCTTCTTGACGTCAAGCAAAAAAAAAAAAGGAAACCTAGTAAAAAAAAAAAAAGAGAAAAAAAAAGACGCATATAGACAGGCGGAAAAAAAACGAAAGAAGGAAAGAAAATCTCTCACGTTGACAGAAAAAAAAAAGCCTCTGGACACAACAGTCAGTAGTGAAGGTGCAACCCATCGCACAGGGGAGGGGGACTTCTGCTCGAATGATACCAAGCTGTGAAAACACACGCCTCCCCCCCCCTCACCACACATAGTCAGTCGGGTGCGTCACCAATTCTCCATGCCTCCCGTTCGGAAAGACATGTATACTTTTTATTTTTATTTGAACGCAGGGCGGTGCGCCGACAGCGAGAACGAAAAAAAGAAATCAAAACAGAGCAGTCCCGTTTTGCTCTCTCCTTGACAACCTCTCCATTTCCCTTCTTGTCACTGTGAAGACTCCCCTGACACCATCACGTGGATGCGTGCCAGGGTTGCCCATCAACGTGGCAGCCAGCCTGGAGAGAACCAGACAGGCAGAAAGAAAGAAAGAAAGAAAAAAAGCGAAGAGTTGGCGAGTGACGGAGTGCACCCAAAAGGGGAGTCCCGTCCACATGGTGAGAGAAGCAACGCAACGGTTGTTTCGACACGGTCCGCGCTTTATTCCCCCCCCCTCACATCGTCTGTGCACGTGAGTGTGCATGAGCAACAATGTCTGCGAGTGAAGCTCCGAAATAGAGATGAACCTGCAGAGAGAACATAAACCAAGAAAAAAAAAAGAAAGAGAGGCACTTTATACTGAAAGCAAAAAATGAAAGTGGAGAGAGAGGAAAAAAATGCAATGTTACAAAGGTCATAAGGGGAAATAAAGGAGAAAAACTATGTTCGCGGAGTCTACATGCGAGCTGCTTTCTTCATGAAACCTCCGTGGTAAAAAAAAAAAAAAACAATAAATAAAACAGTGAATGTGTATGAGAAACAAAGAATTCATACACATCAAAGGTATACTGAGAAAGATATACGCACCTTAAAAAAAAAAGAAAGAAAGAAAGAAAAAAAGCAACAACAACATCAAGACGCGACTAGCATCGCTTCGTTTTCATGCTCCCCAGAAAAGTAGGGAGTAGAGAATCTACAGAAGGGGGAAAAAGCAAAGCGTCGATGCTTTGGTGCAAAGATTGCACACATGCACACTTATCGAGGAGAGAAAGGCATGAACCCAGTGCAACGTGAACAACAGTGATCAGATTGCCTATCAAAAAAAAAGTGAAAGCATGTAAACAAAAAACAAAACAAAAAAGAGAAAGATAACAATGACGGAGAAACTGCAGGGAGGTTTGCACGACCAATTGACGAAAGGCAAGCAATCCAGTATTTTGAAGAGGGGATTATCAGCACAATATAAACTAATAAAAACCCTTGAGAAACAAAGAAACAAAGAAACAGAAAGGTCAAACAGGAAAGCATCTCCGTGAAGAAAAGGAAGAAGAAAAAAAAAAAAGAATGACTGAGAGAGAAACGGAGGCAATCCAACAGGTGCAGATTAATTGGCGTACATTTTTGAGTTCTTAACATAGATGGTTTTAAAAAGGAAGACGACAGATAACGAATGGGTGTTTGTGGTGAACTCAGCCCTTTTTAAAAATCTTCGCACGGGAGCCAAACTTGTGAGACCAACCACAGACGCAAAAAGAGAGCCGACTGTGTGGATGCGTCGTCTCTCCGTTCTCTTCCTTTTTAATACTTTTTTTCTGAGATCTCTCTCAAAACATTTGTTTCCTGATTTCCCTTTTCTAAAAAAGGAAAAACACACGCACGCGCACGTGGTCAATTGTTCAAGAAGTGGCATTCTTTGAGAATATCCAGCAGCCCTGAGCGGTAGTCAATGATGATGGCATGCCGCGCTTCCTTCTCGGGTGCACGAATCTGGTCGTGGTAGGTATCTCGCATTAACATGGTCGCACTCGCCGCCTCGGCCGCGGCCACCGCTGCCGCACCGGCACTGGGGCTGTTGGCCCCCAGTGAAACCCGCCGGCTGGCGGCGGGTGTCGGAAAGAGCGACAGCGATGCGCGGTGGTCGGCCGCATGGGTGGCGTTGTCCGGCTCCGGCCGCGCGAGGGTCAACCCACTGTCGCGACGACGGCGGGCGACGACGGAGGTGGAGGTCGGCGTGATGCCCACAGTGGCGCTCGCGGCGGTGGCGGCGGTCGTGCAGTCCTCGATCTTCATTGGCGCGACGACGAGGCCTTGACCGAGGTCGCGGCGCTGCTGGGCCTGGATGGCCTGGGCACCGCGCAGCACGGCACGCTCGGCCTCCTTGGTGGGCTCCTCAGCCCCGCCTTCGCCGCCGCGCTTCAGTGCCTGCTCCAGCTCATGCCGGGCGTCGCTCTGAGGCTTGTCCACGAGTGGTCGCACGCGGCGGGTCGTGGATGACGTCGACGGCAGCGAGCGCGGCGGCTGCTTTGTCGTCACGGCAGTGCCAGGCGTGTTGGAGGAGGTAGACTCCTCCTCGTCCGTGTGTGTCGCAGGGATGGCGGACTGCGCCAGCGCGGCGGCTGCCGCGGGTGGGGCAGGTATGGCGCGACGCGTGGCGGACAGCGTCGGTGGCGTGGTCGCGGAGGTGGGCGGCGCTTTCCGAACCGGCGCCGGTCCGTCGTTGTGCATCGGGTGGCTGTGCGCGGCGATGTCGACGGCGCCGGCGCTGGTGCTGGCGAGGTTGTTGCGCGTGGAGTTGAGGCTGTTGTTGCACGAGATGGTGGCGGCGGAGAGCGTGACGTCCTCGAGACCGTCCTCGCTGCCCGCGGCGGGGAGGGCCTCGGCCGAGGACGGGTGCGGTGTCCGGGGCGCAGGCTCTGACGCGAGTGAGTCCTCGAGAGGGCCGCTCGGACTGGAGCCGGCCACGCGGCCCTCCACCACGTGCGCAGACGGACGACGGCCCGCTGCCCCCGTACTGCTGACCTTGTCCGACGTACTGGTGCTGGCGCTGGCCGGCCGCGCGTTGCCGGCGGCGGCGGCGGCGGCGATGCTGACCGACGGAGCCGAGCGCACACGTGGCACAGCGGCCTCTGGCGTGGTGCTCGCGGGGACGGCCGCCGAGGACGACCGCGGCGCCGTTGTGGCGGCTCTGGTCGGCGAGTTGGCGTGCAGCACCGAGACGTGGCTCGTCGCGGCCGTCGACTGCCGTGGTGTCGGCGCGAGCGGCAGCGGTGCGGGCGGACCGCGTTGACTCACGACCTGCGGCACCGCCAGCCCATGACCGGCCGCACCGGCCTCCACGCCTCCTGCGGCGGTGGCGGCGGCGACACCACCACGCCCGGCACTGCGCGCGGAGAGGGTCGCCTCGCTGCCGCTGCCGTTGCACAAAAAGGAGCTGCCGCTGGTGTTGCCTGGTGGGTGGTTGTAGCCCACACCGACGGAGACGGCGGCCCAGAAGGACAAGTTATCGTCGCTGGGGGTGTCTTGCACGTCCAGCGATGGGTTCGCGGCGGAGCTGGCCAGCGAGGGGTGCACACGACTCCCCGTGCTGACCTTGAGCGCGCCCATGAAGATCGCGTCGCTGGCGCGGGTGTAGCGCGCGAGCAGCCGTGCACGACGCCGCTGCTCCTTCTCGACGGTGCTGTATCGGTGATCCTCCTCGATGCTCATCAGGTCCTCCAGTCGGTCCGACATGCTCAGACCCTCCTCCTCCCAGCGGCGCTGGAAGTCATCGACAATCTCGTCGCCCACCGCGAGGGACGGCCCGCTGCGTGCGGAGCAGCTCCGAGAGGTTTGCGGGGGACTGTGCAATGGCCGAGACGGCGTCGTTCGCCGGCTGTGCACGCCAATGAGACTAATGATCGGCTGCGTGGGGCTCACCACACCCGAGTCGGCCTGCCCCGACGTCGCGCCCCGGTCGGGCAAGCTGGGGTCGCCGCTCACGTTGTGCGTCAGCGCCGCGAGGCTCGAGGAGGCAGCACGCTCGTCGAGCGCCTCGGAGTTGTCCGAGTACGAGTTGAGCAGCACGGCGCCCCGAGGCGTCACACGACGCGAGGCACCTGCCGAGACCGCACCGGTCCCCGGGGCGGACGCATCGGTGCTCGGGCGGCGGCCCACCTTGGCCGGGGGTCTTTGATCGAAGCCGGTGGCGAGGGGCGAGGTGTCGGGGCCAATCGTAATGCCCGCCGAGGGGTCGACCCACATGGGCAGCCGTGGCGGCGCAGGGGTGGTGGCCGTGCTGGCCGTGCTGGCCGCGTTGACCGCGTTGACCGTGTTGCGCGCCGCGGCCGAGTTGAAGAGCGACGACACCGTGCTCTCTCGAATGGTGCTCGGCTGCGGGACCAGGCTCGGCTGCGTGCCGCGCAGCAGCGGCAGCCGGCGCCAGCGCTGGAAAGCAGACATGGCGGTGCGCGTCACAGCATCCTTCTGAGCGGTGCCGGCGAGCTTCAGCGCCATGCGGCTGATGCCGATGAAGCCGGGGATCGCGTCGGTCGAGGCGACCCCACTGTACACGTCGCGCAGCGAGTGCGTGGCGCGCGCGGCGCCGTCATCTTCCTCGTCGTCGTCGTCGTCCTGCGGTCGACGGAGCTCGGCGTCGAGACCTGTGACCAGAGAGGCTGACACACCCGAGACGGCGCGTGAGCGGGTCTCGCGCGGACTGCTCGCCGCGCTGGAGCCCATCGATGAAATGATCTTCTTGGAGAGATGGTCGAGCACCTGCTGCGACTGCCAGGCTGAGACGTAGCTGGCGGTGCTGTTGCGTGTGTGCGACCGCCGCCGCACATTGAGGCTCGCGGATGAGTCGGCCGCGGAGAGGCTGCGAAGGTCCATCACGCGAACGCTGTCGTCGTCGGCGGCAGCGGCGACCATGGACGTGCGGCTGCTGTGCGCCTGGGCCGGTGCCGCCACCACAGCTTCTGACGGCACTGGCTGGCTCTTCTTGGGTTGTGAAGTCATTGATGACGTGCGCTAGGTGGTGGGTGGGGCGTGCGAAGTGATACAATTAGTTTTTTAAGTTTTTTTATTTGGACGGCTGAGTGCTCAAGAGGGCTCAAGTAAGGCGACCAAGAGGGGCTTTAACGAGAATCAGTTAAGATTCTCACAACAACAATACTAACGGAAACAAAAATAAGAGATGAACACAGGAATAGACTTTTTTTTTTTGGCGAATACAAATTATGAAATAGAGAGCGCACAGAATCGACAAATCACAAAAGGGTGGAAAAAGCACACAGGAGAAAAAAAAAAGATAGGGAGTGAAGGACACGCTTACGTGGCTTGGGTAAGGAATGCTTCCAAATTCCAAAATAGCAATACACACAAGTATCGCGAGGGGTACACACCCACAGAGACAGTCAATCACACAAACGTGTACGCACCGTGCCGCAAACCGTCGAGAGTGAGATGGAACAAAAATAGACGGAGAGAAAGAGAGAAAGAGAGAGAGGAGAAAGAGAGAGAAAGAAAGAAAGAGAGAGAGAGAGAGAGAGAGAGAGAGAAAAAGCGCCGGAGGAAAACTTCAGTCGCCTTGCGTTGCGCAGAGTCGCACGCACAGGAAAGAAAAATATAAAAAAAGCAAGAAAGAAAGTACCGCGCTTGTGCGAGCCTCTGTAAAAGCAGCACCTAAAAACAGCCGACTGGGCCCTCTCTCACTCTCTTTTTAAATATTTGTTTTTGCTTGTGGCTGCGAGCCTGCTGACACCTCTCTCTGTTATTGCGTGCAGTTGTGCCGTCTTTTCCGGATGACAGACACACACACAAAAAAAAAAAATAAATTAAAAATGGTGTCAACAACGAAAGATGCGAAACTCTTTAGAAAGTGGGTGTTGTAACTTGAGTTACCTAAAGAGAGAGAGAGAGCTTGGGAGGAGGCCGCAAAGCAAACAACTGCTATAGAAACGAAAGGAAAACAAAAAAAAAAAGGGAGACCAGGAGGACTGGGGAAATGATAGACTGCCAACAGAGACACACACGCACGTACACTAAACGTGAGGATTGAGCGGGGACTCTGATCACCGAGGAGCACCTGAACCTGTATGCGGTGCGGAGTGTGCGTGTCGACAGAAGGAGAGAGCAAATATAAAACGCGTTCTCACCTCCTTGGCGTGTGTATGGACGTTCGAGCGTGTACAGAGAGCCGCTAGTGAGATGCTTCTTTGATAGCACTACAATCGCATTCGACCCAGCGCCGCGTCAGTAACGCACACACGAGACGGAGACGGAGAGAGAGAGAGAGAGAGAGAGAGAGAGAGAGAGAGAGAGAGAGAGAGAGAGAGAGAGGAGGGAAGGAAGAGTGGTGGTGCACATATTTTAGGGAAATGCTCGTTAGAGAGCAAAGGCACGTGATCCAGCGCGTGGAACGTTTTTTTTCACCCTCTGGAGAGAAAGAACTCACTACTGACCACCAACGACTGGATGAAAAGGACGCGCACACGCTTGCAAACCTACGCTCGTGCTGGACGAACCGCACACACGCGCTTGCCAGTTCATGCGGTCAAACGTGCAGTTGGAGCTGTCGAGCCCATGGCACATGAGAGGCGTTGAAAGCAACAACACACACCTCAAGTGGGACATGCCATGACGTACGCGAATTCTGCACGCACCGCACTCTCACTAGACTCGTGTGTCTTTGTGGCATTAATATATACTTTCCTACATTGAACTCACTCGAGTCTGAGTGAGAGCATGGGGAACCATTCCAGCGAGAACGAAAGAAGGATCAAGAAACAGACAAAGAGAACTGGCTCATCACAGAGACGCGGCCAACAACGAAACACGCAGCAATTAAAGAAACAAAAAAAACAGGAGGACTTGGTCAATAAACATCAAGAATGTGCTAGTGTACATGCAATTTACATTGTTTCACAAAAAGAAACATTTTTTTTCCCCTCTTGGTGAGCCCCTCACGCTCACCTCTTGTCTTCTTTACGCGCCAGCTTACCACGTTGCGTTGCGCACGTCGCCGTCATCGGCGGTGCTCGCGTTGGGGTTTGTGGTCGCAGCAAACGCGCCGCTGCCGTTCTTCTGTGCCATAGTGGCCGCCAGGCCGGACCCGTGGTACGGGCAGCGCACAGGCTCGCGCAGCTTGGCCGTTTTGCTCTCCTGATACGCGGCACTCGTGCGCATCGACAAAATCATGGGGCTCGGAGGACGGTACCCATTGCCGTTGCCACCGAGCACGTCCTCCTCGTCGGTCGTGGCGTTGCGATTCTTCTGGCTGGCCGAGGCCGCCGCGCGCGTGGTGGTCTTGCGTCCGTTCAGCGACCGGCGGTTGCCAGAGGTACCACCGGCCCCGCTGATGCTGGCGTGACGATTAGTGTTGTGGTGGCGCCCACTGCCGCCCTCACCGGGGCGAGGAAAGATCCCCTCGTAGCGTTCTGGGAAGAGGTAGACCGTGAGCAGCAGCATGTGCTCCTCGTTGGTGATGGGGCCTTGCAGGACGGGGTTGGTCTGCGCGCACGAGTACAGGGGACGCACGCGCTGCGTAAGCGCACCAGGGGCAGCCGCTGCGTTGTTATTGTTGTTCGTCGTGGAGCTCGCGGTGGTCACGGCGGACGTAGCGGATGGACCCAGCGGCGAGGCCAGCGCATTCGGCCCCGACACCGTCGCTCGCGGCGACAGACCAGACCCGTTCGTCTTCCACGGCAGGCCCTGCGTGAGTGTGATGCTCTGGCGGCCGGAGCGGGCGAGGGCGGCGATGATGCGCTCGCGCGCGCGCTGCGTTGACGGTGAGATATCCCCGCCGTTCTGCAGGGCCAGCGCGTCGGCTCGGCTGCTGTCCTCGCGGCGCGGAGAGCGAGAGGCGTCGAGCATGGAGAAGGACCCCACTGAGTTGCGACGAAGAGCGTCTTCCGGCAGCGTCCACATGGTGCAGAAATCATCGTAGTCAAGGACGCCGGAGCGGTGCACGTCCACGACGGCGATCATGGCGTCCATGTCTACCGTCAGGCCAAAGTCGCGCACAACGGCGCTGAGCACGGTGGCCTTGATCTCGCCAGAGCCGTCCTCGTTGCCGCCGAGGGCGACAAAGGCCTTGAGCGTGTCGGAGTCACCGAGGGTCTTCTTGCTCGAGGAACCAAACGTGTAAGTCGCGTCCGTGCCGGTACGTGTCGCCGACGGCGGGTACGCCTCGTGCACGCCACCGCCACCGCCACGCGCCCCCATCCACGCAGCCCGCTGCGGCGGCGGTACAGCGAGGTACGGCTGTGCGGAGAGACGCTGCTGCTTCGCGGCCTCAATTTTGCCGGTTGTGATGTACTCGTGCTTGTAGAAGCGGAGGTAGTTGCACAGACCGGAGAGGCCAATCTTCCCGCGGTACGCGTCCAGCACAAGCTCCAGCTCCTCCTCTGAGGGGTAGAGGCCCAGGTCGCCAAGAATGACCTGGAGCTCCAGGATATTCGAAATCGACTCGCGCTCGCCCATGAGGCCCGCAAAGACGGTGCGCACCCGCGTCGTTTCCTCCAGCGTGAGCTCCGGCAGGTTGTGCAGACCCGCCACCAGCGCCTTCATGCGCTCGCTGTGCGCCAAGCCTCCGCTGCCGGCGCTGCTTGCGGACAGGCGCCGGGCGGAGGCTGCCGCGTTGCCGTGCTTGGGTCCGAAGCTGACAGCATCCCTGTTCTTGCCCAAGGGGCTCTCGTCGCGCATGGTCATCATGACCGGGGAGGCCTCCCCACCGGCCTCGTGAAAACCCACAGAGCTCGCGCGGTGATCCATCGTACACGACTTGTTCTTTTTTTTTTTTCGTGTGTGTGTCTTGTTTTGACGTGTGTGTGTCCTAAAAAAGGAGAGAGTGCGCGAGGGGAGAAAAGAGTTTATTCGTTGAGACAATCGCGCGCACCGAAAGCGGTGTGTTTACTCCGTATGACTAGCTTACGAGAAAAAGAAAAAAAAAGAATGATCAATGAGGGACGGAATGAGCGAGAGTCATAGAGAGAGAGAGAGAGAGGACGGAAAATCAAACGCCTAAACCGGCGCGTTGACTTCCAAAGCAAGCGTGTGCTGATATTGTGGCTATTCATAAATGTGGCGTGCTGCACGGCCGAAGGAAAGCGTGACAGCAATCGAGTGGACGACACACCCAGAAAACAACCACCACCACAGCAAAAGCAGCAAGGGCTGGGAACAAATACACGCACACGCAGACACACCATGGGAGATGCGCCGGTAGAGCAACGGCACCCAATACACTTTTGTTCTTTCTCTCTGACAGTAGTCGCGAGTGCGAAGGATACGGCACGGTGGCCATTGCGGTGTCCCGGACCTCGGCCAACGGTACCACCAGCTATGTCACGCGCGTCATGATGGGCAAGTACAACAACAGCAACAACAACGTGATCCATAAGCCGATAAATAAATAGAGAAAAAAAAACCGTGATCACACTACTGTGCATGCCAAGAGAGAAGGTAGGAGCACGTGGACGTGAGACAACGATAGGATCAGACAAATAATGTGTGTGTGTGTGTGCGAAGGAAAACGAGGTATCACTTCTCGGAACAACCAAAAATAGCGGCGTAAAGAGTCATACGCGCACACTCGTGAAGGTGGTATCCACACACTTTTTTTCTTTCTCTCTCTGTGCGGACTGCTCCACCTCCCTTTGCATTTCCCGTCTTCTTGCCTCACTCTTCCCGTCACGTTCTTTCACTCCTTGTGCCGAGCAGACACGCGCCGTTACCCCTCAAAACAGAGATTTACGGCGCGCATGACATCCCAGTTTGCCATCTTCAGTAGGCTGACTGCGCCAACAGGGGAAATGGTACCTCCTGTGATGTCAAGGAGCTTAGCGACCGCAGCGGCTTGGGAGGCCGTGAGGTTGTCCAGCGGCGAGGAGGGTGTGGCGCCACCGTTGGCGGGCCCGCTGGATGCTGGGACACGCAGCTTCTTTAGCGTGTTCAGGTGGACGGTGGACGGCTCCTGCGGTGGTGCTTTCTGCTTCTTCCCTTCTTCTTCATCCTTCCGTCGTTTTTCCTGCCGCTCTAGATTCTGCTTCCGTTCCTCTTCCTCCTTCTGGAGCTTCTCCTGCGCCGCCGCTTTCTTCCGTTCCTCCTCCTCCTTGCGAAGCTTTTCCTGCTGCGCTACTGTTTTCTTCCGTTCCTCCTCCTCTTTCTGGAGCTCCTCCTCGGATAAGGGCTTGTCATTGCGTGGCTTCGCGTAGTCCGGCAGTTCGACCTCGGGCAGGAATGGCACATCGGTGTCGGCCACCGTCAAGCAGTTGCGCCGCAAGTCAATCACCATGTTGTGACGGCGAAGCTGGTCGAGTCCGATAATGACGTCAATGTCCTGGTTCTCCAGCACACTGAAGGAAAAGGGGATAAACAGACCATTCAGCGTGACGTGCACAATGTGGATACGCCCGAGGATGCGCTGAATGCCAACGCCCTTGGCGATACCCTGCATGCGCTTGTCGAGGAGCTGCATGACGCCGCATTGGGTCGCCGTCTTGGTGTTCATAATGCTCATCTGAGCTCCCGAGTCGACAAAGGCCTTCACCAGTTGACCGTTGATCCAGCAGGCCACGTAGAGCATCGTCACGGGGACAAACGACTCGGGCATGTGCTCGAGCGCGGCCACGAGGCTCTCATCAATGGCGCGTTGCCTGACCGCGCTGCCGGTGAGGACGGACCGGCTGCCCACGCGGGCCTGTGACGAGGTGGGACCGTCAAAGAGATCGTTCACACGACTTGTCACGTCCGGCGTGGCGGCGGCCTGCACCGGCGCCTCTGCCACTGTCGACGCGTGGGTGAGCGAGGCGGGCGTTGTCACGGCCTCGTCAGGCTCATACAGACGAAAGTAAACGGTGCACACGCCGTCCTCAAAAGCCGCGTCCAGCTGGCGCACTTTCATCATCAGCTCCGAAGACGCGGCGGTGAACCACGTGACCGCGCCGGGCGGCGGTGTCAAAGTGACTCGGACGTCGTCCATGTCGACCTGGGATCGCATCGCAATCAGCACAAAGACATCTTCGAGCGTGGTACTGTTGTTTGCCTCGTGCAGAGTCGCAACCCACGTCGCCACATCGATGCAGCGGACGCTCTTCAGCGTGCTCATGCGCGGTTCTTCTCTGTCTTGGTGTGCCTTTTTTTTTGTTTTTTTGTTTTTCTCCAGCTCTCCAATTCTCTGTCGAATTGTTTTTTTTTCTTGAGCTGTCTACGCGAGGATGACGCAAACTGCTTGGTTGGTAAGATGTGCACCACACTGAGAGAGCAAGGGAAGCCGCGAAAAAGGGGAATAGTTGAGCAAGTTTGAGGTTGGTGATGACTGAAGGTGGAAGAAAACCAACACTATACTAAGATTCCATGGCGCACTTTCGTATTCCCTCTCCCCAAATGCACACAACAGAAGCAACGAGTCGTGCGCGTCAAATTCACGCACAACGCTTCACCGCACCGCAAAACGCGGAGATGACTCACGGTTGCATCATCGGAGACGCAGCCAGTGCATGCAGCGAGCAAGCGAGTGAGAGAGGGAGTGCAGCGTGCCTGTAAATGAGTGCGAATGGATTCAAATGTCGGGCACCCGGCCTTATTTCAAAAAAGGGTGTGAAAAGGACACAGTAAAAAAAAAAACAAGAAAAGGAAAAAGAAAAGAGCAAACACAAGAGCAAACACACACACAGACGCCGACGCTCGGGGAAGGCAAGAACCAGCCCCCCCAAAGAAAGGAGACTTGGAACAGACCGGCAGGCAGGCACGTCGAGCTCACAATGGGTTGTCCATACGCGGAAGAGAAGGAAAAATGGGGGGGGGGGGGGGGGGGGGT